>VZRV01005199.1:1764178-1855844 GCA_013398115.1 Falcunculus frontatus
TTGGTTTGGTTTGGTTTTTTGTTTCCCCCTCTCCTGATTAAACTGCCTTTATCTCAACACACAAGTTTTCTCACTTTTGCCCTTCAGTTCTCTCCCTCATCCCACTGTGGGGAGAGTGAGGGAGTACCTGTTGTGGGACTTAAGTCTCCTACTGCTATGTCCTCTCTATGTAAACCAGTCCCTTTTCCTGATCCTGCCTCCCCTGGGCAGTGTCCTGGTGCTCTGTTTTGGCTGGTCCAACCCACGGCTTTTGGTGACTCCTGCTCTGCTGTGGATTTCTTGGCAGCAATGGGAGATTTGCCCGAGTTGATTTTTTTTTTTTTTTTTTTTTTTTTTTGCCTTTGGAACCACTGTCAGTTCTTCTGCAGCCAAGAACTTTTATTGCCTCTTCTGTGAAGGAGATTTAGCCAGCAGATTTAGCCTGCTTCCAGAAACAGGGCCTGAGAAGCTAAGCCAGCCTTTCTCATCTGTGGACACACACTGCTTCACTGCCTTATTATTGTAAACCCTGTGATTCATTGTCTCCTATGTACTTAACACATGCAGTCTCTTAAATGCAGTGTTTGTATGATTCCTTATGAACAGAAACTGGTTATGAAGCAGAGATTTGCTCTTCTCTCCTCCTTTGCTTGTTTATTGCCCATGTTTGTACTATATGCACTATCAGCACAAGACCTGCATCTGGCCCATGTCTCCTGCTCCACTGTGCTGGCATCTTTCACTTTCATGACAGTGTTATGACTTCTCTTGATCTTTACAACAACCCTGAGACCTACATACTGACACCTGACTATCAGCCCTACAGATGCCTAAAATCCAGATACTTTGACGGAGATAGGATGAGTTACCCCATAGTAATTCACAGATGCCCAAACTTAATCCATGTGGGAAGGTAATATAAACTAGAAAAAGGCACTCTGAAGTCCAACCAAGCAACTTTCTTGTAGAATGAGAACCAGGATACCTTTGTGTATTGGATGAGAATCTGATCCTTGCATTTTCAGAAATGCCCAGGCACAGGTTTTGCTGACACCCTAAAAGCAAATACTTTTTACCAGCATAGTTTATGTCAATAAATGAATTAAGTGCTAGACATGCAATTTAGATGTTATGTGTCATATGCAGACAGACTTCAGAGAGTTCTCTTGGGGTTTTTCAGGAACACTAGCTGACAGTGACATCATTTAACATGACAGTATGTTCTCCTCTCCTGAGTCAGTTCCTGATGCAGAAGATAGATCATATCTTTGTAGCAGAGGACAGGTGCAGAAATGTGTCATCAAACGACAAAAAAGGCTCAGTTTGTAGAGTGAAGTACAGAAATGATCACTCATATGACTAAGTGCTGTGCAGAAACGTAGAGATATTTCCAGGAAAGCCAGGCACAAGGGGAAAGATGGGCATGTCATATGACACAGAAGCATGAGCTATACCAGCTGGCACTCTGGGAGCTGGCCCACAAGCTTCCCCATCGTCCAGTATGTACCTGCAAAGCTGTATCAATGCTCTCCATTTCTGAGTGCATTGGGCTCAAAGACATTTTGAAAACTGGGCTCATTAAGTGTAGTTTTGGAGACCTTCAGCATCCATTTTGTAAATTCTAGCTGTGGTTTCTTCCCTTTAAGCTAAGAGTAGTTTAGTTTACTACCTAAAAACTTGTTCTGAAGTAGGCCTATGTGTTACACTGAACTATATGAGAGTAATTCCCTTTGAGCTCTGGAAATGTTTCTTTCCCAGAACGCATTACCTGAGTAGAGTGCACAGTGCCCTTCACTCAGCACTGGTGAGGCTGCCCGGCTGCACCTCGAGTATTGTATCCAGTTTTGGGCCCCTTGCTACAAGAAAGACATTGAGGTGCTGAAGTGAGTCCGGAGAAGGGCAACAGAGCTGGATAAGGGTCTGGAGCACAAGTATGATCAGGAGCAGCTGAGGGAGCTGGGGGTGTTTAGTTTCCCACCTGGGGAGAAGGAGGCTCAGAAGTGACCGTATTGCTCTCTACAACTCCCTGAAAGGAGGGTGTAGCCAGGTGTCAGCCTCCCAAATAAGAAGCAAAAGGACAAGAGGAAATGGCCTCAAGTTGCACTAGGGGAGGTTCAGATTGGATATTAGGAAAAATTTCTTCACTTAAAGGGTTATCAGACATTGGAACAGGCTGCCCAGGGAAGTGGTTAAATCACCACTTCTAGAGGAATTTAAAAGATGTGTTGATGTGGCACTTAGGGACATGGTTAAATGGTGAGCTTGACACTGCTGGGTCAAAAATTGGACTGGATGATCTTAAAGGTCTTTTCCAGCCTAAATGATTCTGTGATTCTATGACTTGCACACTGATCCATATACTGCAGACATCTGAAATCACCTAATGTCCTTCAGGAAAGTCTTACCATGTCAGTGATTATCTCACTAGCTCAGACTTAAATAGGCTTTTTCAGGATTGGGAGTGATTTTTTGCAGTAATGGTTTTCCCTAGGAGTTATCCTAAGTTTCCAGCGTTTGTCATTCAAGCTGATAATCCCACGTTTAGGAGGAGAATGGACCATCTTTCTGCAAAGTAAGATTTACCAAAGCTTCTTGGTGCAAATAGCTATGTACAGTAAAGGTGAGCCCTAAAACTTCTTCCTCTTATTCCTTAAATGATTGGTGAGATTGTTACTGTATCTTCTGTAAATTTTAAGAGTCCTTAGCATACAATTGTGATTTTTATATGACTGAAATCAAAGGTACCTGGCCTGTAACACTTTAGCATCAACTACTCAAGCACATGTTTTTGAATTAAAGGAAAGAAAATCTGGACATCATTAGACTAAAGAGGAACCAGTGCAGTCACCACATAAATTTTGCTCAAGGAAAAATATATAAAAATCCAGAGCCTAATTTCTGGAGTCTCCTTTGCATGGTCCTACTTCCTCTTAGTTGGTTGGCTGGTGTCAGGGGTTTTTTGTTATGGAAGCCAGGAGAGCTGGTTGTTGTGGGGTTTTTTGTTATGGAAGCTGGGCTTACTCAATTCCACGTCTGTTTTCTGCTTAATACATTTTCATCTTGTTTTGTGAGTTCAAGAGATAAAAACAAGTAATGTCATAGATGTCCTTTGAAAACAGGTAAGTGGCTAGAGGACAGGTCCCTGTCTGTGAGGATGGGAAGCTGCAGCAGAATTTTCCCCTTTTTGGGCATAAGTTATCCCATGCTGATTAGCCTAGGAAATAGTTTTTCTTCATTTCATCTGCCTACAGACCTATTTGCTTATTGTTGAGCTGCCTGTGGATATATCACAAACATGGTTTGCTGTTTATCACTATTCACACTTTGTCCTGGGGAATTCTAGGTATGCAGATGGTTTGCAGACAGGTGACTGAAAATTTGCCATTTGTTTTATTGTTTAGTTTCCCAATTCATGCAGTAGTTCCATTTCCTGAATATAACTGACATAGGGGAGCACTGGCAGAATGGATTTCCAGTGCATCTTTTTATATTGCTTCAGAGTAATTATGTAATTCAGAATTTACTTTGAGTAAATGTTGAAAAAATAAATGTGGACTTAGTTAGCTCTTCAGAGGACTTATCATTCACCAGAATCAAATGCATTCACTCAGATTCAAGGAAAACAAACACAGAAGGGCTCAAATAGCACTAACTGGAATATGTTTAGAGTACAGACTAATAGTTTTTCAAGTGCATTGGTTGATTTACTCTTAGCCCAGATTATTTACTTGGGGAATGAAACTGACTTTTGTTTTGTGCATTCAGCTGTTTTCAAAATAAAAATGTAGTGGAAAATGTGGTCTGGCTAGGTCTGCTAGGCAATGGGCTCGTGTTCTATGCAGTTAAGTGATTCAATGCATTCTACAGTGGGAATATTCATTGCCTGCCTGAGAGATTCATTTCCTTTTTGGTGGTTTGTGTATTAAAAAAAAAAAAGAAAAAACCTTGTTCAGTAAGAGGATGAGTTCAGCGACATTCAGCAGAGCACACAATGTGCTGGTAGTCATTTAGATTTAGGACAAAGCCTTACCTGTGTACTTCAAATGGACAATGGACTTAGGATCCCTGCTGGAGCTGGAAGGAATGAAAGGTTTAATGGTCTGTGTAACAGTAACCACCTTAGCTTTTTGGTGAGTAGCTCTTCTCAAACCCTCTCTTCTCTCTGCTGAACACGTGCAGCAGAACCTACAGCACCTCTGCAGTAAGTTCTGCCAGTACCTGTGAGGAACAGGAGATTTCCCTCAGTAACATTGCATTTAATTTCTGGTGTGTACTGTGCTTCACTAATAATATCCAGGCAATGCAACAGTTGCTTGTCTAATTTGCAGTGTTCTCTCCAGTGTAGTTGCTCTGTCTTTAGTAGCCTCCTTATCTGTCCTAGGACAGCTTAATGTTGTGAGTGAGGCTTGGGAGTGCTGTGCACGGCAGGTGCTGGCTCATTGCGTGTGTTTGTCCCACAGCTGCCAGTGCTCTTCTGTCCAGCTGAGACGTCAGGGCTCATCTGAACCATGACTGTGGTCAACAACAGCCCAGAACAAGGGACTGCTTGTCCCACAGTGGTGACAGCAAAACGCCATGGGGTAGGGCTGACTGTTTAACAGTTTTTGATGATTTTGCATAGCACAAGTGCTGAACAAAGCACAGTGAGTGAGGGACATGATGTCATGCATTTTCCAAGAAACCTAGATATTAAAAAAATCATAATAAATCTCTTCAGTGAGTGGGATCCTTTTTGGGGAACTAACTGGGCCTTTCTGATAACAGTATTTTTATTCAATAGTGCAGAACTGCCATGCTGTGTCTCAGAATAGGAGAAATAACATCATTATACAATCTCATTCAGTCATTTAGGACATGTTTGTGTCCTTCTCCCACAACTGCCTAGATTTTAGCTGCACTATGAAGGCTGAGGCTTGCAACAGAAATCTTATACAGACAAAATAAGGATGCAGGCCTAATTACTTGTTGCAGTATTTAGTACAGTGCCATGACAGCACTTGTTTGTAAATTATAAACCATCATTTAATAAGTAAGGTAAATTTTATTTTTCATTCTTTGTGTTTCAATGTTGTGACTTGCAATACCTTTCAGAAATAATCCCATACAGGCAGTTCAGATTGGAATGTGGTAACACTTAATAACGTATGGAAATGCTTTAGTGATTATGTGGTGAAAATATTAAATAATACACTTGATGCCTTTGTTTGGGTGAAAAGTGTTAATGTGTGTGTTACAATACTGTGAGTCAGAGCACACATCCTCTAGCTGGAACTCACAGAACTCACACAAGTGAAGAAGATGCCTGTGTATTTGAAAGTAGCTGCACAAAGACAGTGTTGACTCTCTAGCTCATCTCTGAACAACAGATTTTGTTTGGGCTAGGGGATTCCCCAGGTGAGAAGCCTGCAGATGAGGAAGAAACAAGCACGATGAGGCAGTTAACAGCAGCTGACCCTTAGTGAAAGGGCAGGCCAGTTTTGGTTTCCTTTAGGCAGGAAGGACTCCACGAGGTGTTCACCTTAATTGGGGCTCTTCTTTCCAGCTCTTCTGCCTGCCACCCGTGAAGCCTTTTTACTTCTCAGATCTGGATTTTTTCCTTGAAGCTGTGCTCCTAGCAGAGTTCATGGTTTGGAAAGAGCTGTATTCAGCAAGGGCAGCCTAATTGTTTCCTTAAGGTCCACCAAAATCACCAATGTTTTTCTGAAGTAGGACATCAGAGCTTCTCCCATAAGCAGGGAGTAGAGCTGGTGGCTCTCCACTGCATTGGTCAGCTCAAATAGCGAGCATCCAGAGAACAAAAAAAGAAAAACCAAGGCAAATAAATTCAAATAGGGAGAAAACACAAGGAAACAAAGGGAGAGGGGGAGGAGAAGGCTAAGTATGTAAAATGTAACAGCAGCAGCAAAGAGTCACTTTGAGATACTTAGTCCAAACACTATCCTAGGTTTGGAAAACCATCTTCTTTCGCAGAGCTCTGAATTTTTCAAAGCTGTCTTCAGGAGATACATCATACATGTTATGGACTATGCACCATCTTTTGTGGAGATTACTAGAAGGACTTTATGTAAGTAGTGAATGACATAATTAAAAACACAAAAAGCATTCTTAATCTGAGTGAACCATGGGGCAAGGATACAGGGTTCCAAGGGGGCCTTTCCCAACCCTGGAGCTCACTGCTTGTAACCCACAGGATTAGCTCTGCTGTACAAAGTGCCCGTTGTATTCTGCACACACACTGTTCCTGTACATTTCCAGAGATGTAATGCACTGTAGTAAGTAAATGGCACAATTACAGACAAAGCCTATGGAGGATGTCTCAGAGAGGATTTGAGCAATAAAACATCACCGTGTTAATTAGCATGTTCCATGTGGTAAATAAAAATGCTCTGACAATCAAGAGAGGGAAGGCTGTGAAAGCTTGACTGTAAACTTTGCCTAAGCGAAGACGGCATTTACCTGGTAGGAATATTTCCTGTGAGTAGTTTATGCACTATTAAGAATAGGGAAGTCCTACAGTTTTGCATTCAGTGGGAAGACTGCTAGAAGAATCTCATTTCTCTTGTTTCCTGCTATCTAGAATAGGCTCACCATGTCACCTTTCTTTAATTCTCCAATTTCTTTTTAACACCCCTCTTGCCCTTCTGCCATAACTCTATTTAATTTAGGTCTGATTAAGTATTTGCAGAATTGCACCTTTCCAGCAAGCTGGTGCAAACCCCAGGGCTGTGGGTCAGAGACAGAAGAGGAACAATTAACACAGTGGAGTTTTAGCATTCTGTTGCATCTGTTATATGGATTATCCACAGATAACCCATCAACTAAGACTGCCTGTTTAATTCTCTGATAACAGAGATTTCAGGCTCTGCAGAAAAGTCCTGCAAGGGCTCTTGTCCCCCAGGAAGCCTGGGACTTCTGGAGGTGGAAGCAGTTCAGAGCTGGTAGTTGTTGTGGGCTGGGGGAAAGTCCCACCTGCTACAGATTTTGCCGTTAAGCAGGAGACACAGGTGTTTCCCAGTTCAGCAGGTGCTAAGAGAGGCTGAGAGACAGACAGGAGAGAAGGCAGTGGAAAACATCTGTCTCCTAAAGAGCTGAGTGTGGAGGACCAGGAAGAAGAGGTTTAGTTTTCCATGGAGGCAAGTGAAGAAGGTTGGTTGTGGGAGTGCTGGAGTGGAAGAAGGCTTGCTGCTTTCAGAGCAGGGCTCTTGGCTAAGAGAGGAGGGAGAGCATCTGGTGCTTGGCTTACCTGCAGTGAGAGGAGGGGGTGAGTCAGGGGCTTGGAAAGGCTGAACAAACGTCTTTGATTTTTATCAACCTTCTGCCCATTACCTAATTTAGCTGGTAGCTGTCAGTGAGAGGAAAAGGATCATTTCTCAGGGCAGCAGAAGAGGAAATCATTTGTTGTGCTTGTTGCCATGACACCTCCCCCCAAAGTATTTTAGGAAACCAACATTAAAATGTAGAAATGAATTAAAAAGTGAGTGGTGTGGGACAAAACTTGCCATCTTTTGGTAAAAACTTGCTGCATTCCTCTACTAAATCATGTGGATTGTTGTGTATTCTTGAGCTGGTTTTGAATATGTTTGTTAGAAATTGAAATTCAGTAGTGACAGCCCACTGAGTCCTTGCTTCTGTAAAAAGACAAATGCAGAGCCTTAGAGTCTGTGGTCCTCCATTCCTTGTCCCTTAGGAAGGCTGGGAGCACAAGGCCTACATAATTGGGCTTTTTTTTTCCTTTTTGTATATAGGGTAAAAATTTAAAAAAAAATCAAAGTAATTAAGTACTTACGTTCCCTTTTGACATAATATCTTGGGACTTCCACTGAGATTGAACCCTCAAGTTGTCAGTTATTTTCAGAAATAGATTCTAGTCTAGACTAATAGAGGGTTACAGGGAATGGTTTTTATTTTTACACAGTCTTTGTAGGATTCATAGACTTAAGAGAAACAATAAAAACAAGAACTGTGATTTCTGATCAACTTTGTACCTACAGGTTGTGATGCATTTTGTTCCTCATGCTACAAGTGAGAGCAAGTACTTCTTTTCAGTATCTGATAAGTGGCATATGCAGTGAGAAGAGAGAGGAGGATGAGACATTGTGAGAGGGGCTGCCAGTCAGTACAGCAGCTTTGTGCAATGCATTTCAGGCCACTTGGTCATGAGGAGTTGTGCTCCTGTCACCTGTGACATGCTTCACCAGGAGCAGGTGTGACTGGCAGTGGGATGAGTGCAGACAGGCCAGCAGGAGGGCAATCTAGCAAGGGAAGAGCCCTCTGGCTGAAGGAGTAAAAAAGTGAATGAAGACCTGAGAGTACCTGTAACAGCAGAGCCAAGAAGCAGGAAATGGCACAAAGTGAAGGATTTGGGAGATTATTGCTTGAGTATTGCAGTATTTACTGGATATATTGTCTGTTCTTTTTCATCCTGTTCCCTGAGCAGATAGCAGTAGGTAACAAATACCTAATGAGGGAGACAAAACAAGCAAAATGGATTCTACATTCTTGGTTTCAAGTCTGTAATTGAATCAGATGTTCAGAAGCATGGCTCTGACTCCATGTAACACTGAATTAATTGTATCAAATATTTGCTTTCTTCTCCCCCATCTCCTATTGCCACTCACAGAAGGAATTTAGGAAATTTTGAAGTCTTGTGTGAAATCCTATGAATGCTGCTCAGCAAGCAACAATAAGCTCTGGGCTATACATGAATATTTGTCTCTAGGTTTAAGGACACTCAGCCAGTGAAAAGAAGTAGTAGGCTGTCTTTAGTAACTGGAAGGTGGATTAAATCATGCAGTGGATATCCATTATTGCCAGTTGTCTGCTGGTAGAAAGCAGCTTCAAACCACAACATAATGAATGCTGACATGAGGTAGATGCTACCTACATGAGTGTTTTCCCTTTAGAGGAAATAAAATATAACATAGAGATGCTGCAAAGCCCAGCTTTAAGGAGTATTATCTTTTATAGCATGTGCTTTTGCGGGTGTGAGACCTGAAGCTGAGGGTTTGTTTAAGGAGCAGCTAAAAGCTTTGGCAAAAGTCCTGGCATTTTGGTAAAACAGGAATACTCAGCTGGCAGTGCTGTGACAGGAAGGGCAGCAAGTGGCCTGGCAGTGCTGTTGGAGAGGCCCGAGATGGCTGCTGCAGGCATATGAGGGGTATTGCTGGAAAGGACAAACTGCTTAAAAATTCCCATCAGTACCTGGAGGAAGGCCAGTGTCTGCAGAAATCGGTGAATAAAGTAGCCAGTCACAATTCCAGCCGAGCCTGGCTGAAGACTGTACTTGCCAAGGCCTTAAAGTACAGAAATCTCCACCCCTACCCCTGCCCCATAGCCCATCAAAGGGCTTTGGAATGTGTTTTCCCTCTGTTTATTACTCCATGCAGTTTAGTGTAATGCTGGCATTGGAGAACTGTAGCAGGCATTCCTGGTTGTTTGAAGTAAGTGGTATCCATGGCTTGGGGAAGGAGTGCTTTTCAATCTCTGCCAGGTTTCTTTGTTTCTCATGGATCAGCACTGATGGTGCTACAGTTCATCCTCGTGCAAGCCTGGGCTCTCCAAGAGTACTAGTCTATACATCCTTACCACTTCTGACTCAGTGCAGTGAAACTGTACACCAAACCCATTGTCTAATTGTTTATCCACTCCTGGTTTCTAGAGCTGAGATACTGAATAGAGGCAATTCTTCTAGCTCTGGCTTCATGCCTCATGGCAAACATGTAATTCCTGCTATTTGCTTCAGTTTTACTCTTGGCTGAAATATGAATGTACAGCACAGGGTTATTTCACATTTCTTTTTCTCCCACAGGCTGGTCTCATTATGGAGAATCATTGGATAGTTTTTGTGTGCTGAGCGGTGGAAGTGTGCGAGATGGTTGCACTTGTGGTGCTCACATCTCATCTGTGCATGAGCCATATGCAGTGGAAATTGTTCCCTCCTAATAAGGCTAAACTGGTGGTGTGAGGTTGATGCTGTTTGTAGGAGTAGAGAATGCTGCAGCTACAGAACACTGTACTTGACAAACTTTATCTCCCACTGTAGAAACTTCGTTCTTCTGTTCTAGACAATACAGTGCAATGGTGGGTTTAGTGAATCTTGACCCCCAGAAACTTGGGGGGGGATGGCATGTCCATAGACTTTTGTTTGGCCACAGGATGCTTCGGCTTTAAACTGTTGTAGGATTTGGGACACGATCCTTCTCCGCAATCTGAAATACAGAGGCACAAATGAAAGAAGAAATGCTCAACCCATGCCGTGTTTTCTTTTTTACTGTCAAGAGCTAGATCTGCTGGTGAATCTCAGGCTTACCATCTCCCTCTCTGGTTTGAGGGAAAGCAAATCTTAACCTCTGAAAAGCTTGCTTAATACTCAGGTAGAAGTGAATTTCTGGGAGTCTCCCTTGTTACATTTGCTGTTTATTTCCCATTGGGAGTTTCAAGCAGAAATGTTCTCAGGCCAGGTCACACATTTGCCGTATGGCCAGTGTTTCTACAAATCAATACATGTGGTTCACTGAGCCTTCATCTACACGTGGCAGATGGGTTCCTTTCAGGATACCTCACACCTAAGTGTTCCCTTCCCAAGGAAGGTGACTCTCTCAAGATTATTCTGCAAATTCAAAGTGAAAAGACAAACTGAGCCCAACCCTTGAAAAATAACCAGGGCAAAGAGAGATTCTGTTGGTTTCTAGCCCCCTCCATTCCCCTCAATCGAAACCATGTATCCTCCAGCATAAAATCATAATGGTAAAGGATGCTAACTAGTGTAAGACTTGGTGGTTTCCTCTGAGAAAATGGTTCAAAATTCCATGATCCTCATCAGAATTTTCCAAACAGATTCTAGCTGCGTCCATTTTGGGTCACATGTTGGTGTCTACCAGGCTCATGAATCCAAACATCAGAGTCAGCAGTTATTTCTGCTTGACTCTAAGATCATACCCATATTACTTGTAAATACACCTAATAGAAAGTTTTTGAGAGACAGCATATTTTGTTTTGCTGGTAGCTAGACTTTCTGGAGGGGTGTAGAGTAATGACGTGGAAGTGGTTTCCAGACTTTTGAACTGCAGGCTTTATATAGATATAAGAAAGTTATTTAAATATCAGCTAGATCCTCAGGTGACTTTCAATCTTTTTATTTCAGTAGTCAGAGATCAGTGCTGTGGGAGGCAGACACTAGCTGCAGTAACACTTGTTTTTCTGTTCTTGTGGTTACTCTTCAGGGTTAGGCAATGTTTATTTCCCAGCATAACTGCTCAACACCCTTCCTTTCAGAACTGTCAACACATGCTAGTACGTGTTCGTGGAACTGCTGCTGCAGTACCTACTGGTTACACTGTTGGGTTTTTAAGTTCAGTTGCTTGTATGTTGTAGGTTAAAGAGCCTCACAAATTTCACTGTAAAATGTATACCAACTCAGCTGTGTAGTTAGTCTTTGTGTCTAAGCATGCACTGTACTACTTGAAACAGTCTGCTGCATTAAGGCTAAAGATTTGTGAATTAATAACTTTCATAGTTTCAAACCCAGTGAGGATTCTTCCAGCCTTGCTTTTCCTTAAAAACACGAGGCTGGGGGGTGAGTGGGTGGGGTAGTGTGTCATGTCCCTGCAGAACAAAAGCATATCTTGTTCTAATACTTTCATGTAAAAGCTATCAGACTTGCTTGCATAAAGGCAGACTTGAAGCCAATCTCTGTCTTTCAAGGGCCACCAGACTCTGCACTCCACATAAACAGTGAAATGTTTGTGTCTGTCACTGTCTCCCACTCCACTGGTTTTTCATTCACTTCGCGATCAAATCCAAGTTTTTTCTCTCTCTGCATGAAGTGCTGCCTCTGTAAAACAGCACTGGCAAACCCACATTGACTTAAATGAGGCAAAAGATTTCAAGTTCTGTGGTTTTTTTCAAAGCCCCTCATATGCTTGTTGCAGCCTGTATCGAAGACCTCTTCCTGTATCTTTGCCTCCTCATCTATTTTTAAGTCCTATGTTCTTTCCTGCATCTATTTTAACTCTGTTACTGTACCATTTAACCCCTGTGGGATATGGAGCTTGTGGGAAAGAAATGGCATATTACAAAAACAATACTTTGGTTACTCTATGCACTCCTCCTAGGGTTTCATGGCACATGCAGAAACCCTGATTAGGTATTATGCATTTGTTTGTCAGCAGCTGTAATATAAACTGATGAAGAAATACTTAGTAAGGATGTCGTACTGTGTCTGTCTGATCTCTCTGCCTGGACTGATGCCTAAGCAAAATATGTAGCTTAATGCCCATGATTCAGGGTTTACCCACAACTCTGAAGTGTTTTCCTCATAGGACATGTACTGCTTTGGACTTGTAGTGGGAATTCTTTTCTCTCAGCAGTCTCAGTCTGTGCAGTGTCCCTATGCTGTGCAAAAGTAACTAATATTCGGGCCTTGGATCTCTTAAATATATTTTGTGCTACAGATCCCCCAGGGATTCCTATGAACTTGTGTTACCTTCTGCTTCTCCTTGATTCACTTTGTCCCAAGTCCTAAACAAGGCTGGAGAGGTATTTAATAAGACTTAATTCAGACTTTGGAGGAACAAGACTGGAAACAAAAATTTGCATTTAAAACAATCCAATTCTATTTTAAGTTTAGCAACTAGATAGCTCTCTAGTGGCTTAACCTCTGCTATGTGTAATCCTAATGACATATCTCATCTTTGGGAGCTGGAAATTAGCATTCATGACAAAAATGTCTTCCAAGTGTTTACAGTAGCTCCAAGTAACATTTTACTTTTCTTTAGGATTAAGTTTTGGGGCACAAGTATGAACTATGTTGCTGTGGGGCTTCCTGTGTTGCAAACAGCAATTCCTTCCTAGCCCATGCCTATTTAGCCAGGCAGTGTGTTAATGCAGCCAGAGGTTTCTTTATAAGTTGTTCTGCCCAGCTACTTCCAGGAGGATAAGTGTTCCAATTCCAGGTGGTAGCTGCTGGAGGTTGTGTTGTGCCCACCCTCACTGCAGGCTCTGTCAGTAGCACTTGCTTGTCGCTTTGGTGCAGTTCAGGAAAGAGCAGCCAACTCTCCTGCACTGGGTGAAAGCTGTTGCAATTCTAGTTTTAGATATTCAATTTTCATTATAAATTACCTTAACGTTGGAAGACTAACAGGCTGCTTTGGTCCAAAACTGCAGAAGTTAAGTTTTCAAAAACTCTTGCATTCAGCAACACCTTACAGTGTCTCACGGGTTATGTTTTCAGAATGGTCAAAATTATTTCCTTCTTAGGAACGTTTTTAAAAGCACGTAAGTTTGCTCATAGACATGTCTTGTCTGTTAGGTTACTTCAGTCTAGGAAATGTGCCACTGAAATAATAAAGTCCCACTGAAGTTCATACCTGCCATGTTTGCTTTTCTGAGTAAAGCCAGTAAGATGCCAGCTCTCTTGTGTGGCCTTTGGCAAGCCATTAATCTCAACTATTTCAAAACTTTCCAGTCCTTTTGGACTTTTTCTTTTGGATGCCGAGTTGGAGGCTGCTAAATCAAGTACAAAACTTTCATGTCTTCCAGCTGGACCTGAGGTGGTCTGTACAGCCAATGCTTGGCTTATCCAAAACTGCACAATCTAAAACTAAAGAACATTCTGGCACATGCTGGGTTTTTCATCCCAACTCCACAGCCTCACCTGCAACAGCAGGGTCACACCACCACCTCTAACCCTGCCACGTGATCACAGGCCATATTGAGCCCTGTTAGGCAGAGAGACTTTTGAGCTTGGTGTTACTGCAGTACAAGCTACTACTTGTAGGTATCAAAAAGCGTACGAACAAAGAATATTGTGCACATTCCTTAATACTATAAGGAATTTAATTCTCTGGTGGATTTTAGTTCAATGTCAGTCATTTCCTATCAATCTGACAGACTCCAAATAGCTCATGCAGCTCATTTATTTATGGATATGATACAACAGACATATCTTGTCTTTTTTCTTACTAAATTGCCTCAGCTTTTTCAGTTGTCTTTTTCTTCCTGTTGACCTCCCATTCAGTTTTCTTCCACTGTTCCTATTAACTTTGTTATTGTCTGTTTGTTGAAAAATATTCTTATTCTTGCAGAAATGCTGAATGCTTTTTGCCAATCGTAACACCCCCTTTTCTATCCTGTTTTTTTATCTTTTGTTTTCCTTCTCTTTTAAAGACTTTTCCCCTCTTTTTCTCTTACCATTACATGTTCGTACACATGTGACTAAATAAGTTTAGTAATCAAAATACCATGTTATCCCCGAGTAGGAAGGTTAGTATATCTCTGAATTTGTTTGGACTAAGTAGGTTGTTTTGGTTTTTGACTTGATTGAGACTTCCTTTCTCAGCAGTCTGTCTGTTTGCTGTTGGGTTCACCATGAATATGTAATTTAACTACATATAAATTTTCCTCTGGGAATTGTAGTGCATTATTTTCAGCATGCTGGAGATTAAACTTTGGTGATGTCTCTGAAAAGTATGTATGTCATTTCAAAACCAAAGGAATCCTGTTAGTTGAATTACATGTTCCTCTTGAAACATCTTTATGAAAACAAGGGTGATCTGTGGCTGGAAAGAATAACAGCATAACCTTTATGGCATATGTTTACATGCTTTGCACAATACTATGTTTCGATGAAGCATTGTTCATAACTTGGCAAAGACCTCTTAAAGAATGTTGGCCAGAACAAGCTGGTTTTTTACAAGAAAAACAACAGTTTTGGATAATTTCAAATTAAATGTGTATTAATCCAGACAGACCCCACTATAATTCTCTTCTTGTTTGTAGAGGCTTAAATAAGTTAGCTCCTGTATTTCCACCATCCCAGCCCCGTGGGGTTTTACTTCGTTTAGTGCAAAGGTACAGATTCATTAAAAACTGAAATAGAGCATTCCAGCTCAGGTGGATATGGCTGTATGGCATAGAAAACTGGAAAATCAAAGGTATTAGTTCTAGGTCTGGTTGACTAAATATACCATAACTTGCCAGAAAATCACATGCAGTAAACAAGCTTACCAAAATATATTGACTGCCATAAGGGTATTCTGGCAAGTAGGGGTAGAGGGTAGAACATCGTGTTTGTAACTCCAAAGTGTGCTTTTAACACTTGGTGGGTGAAGAGTTTGGTCTGTAGAAAAATCATAGTATTGGTAAATCTCATGTGATTGTGCCACCATGCAGCGTAGGTGGTCAGCTAAACACTTAAAAGGCTGTGAGATGGCAATAATTACAGTAGCAGTTGTAGACTGTGTATCTGTATGTCTCCTTATTGTAACTGCATGGTGATGAAAAACACAAACACAAAGGGCAGCATGATTTGTATAATATACATATACACATAGACAGCACTGTGATTATTTCTTTTCTTCCTGCATACAAATTCCTGCATACAATGTGAGAAATAATTCCAAACCCATAAAAAGGGAGAGTATGTATGTATCTCTGTGTGGCCAAGGAGGTGAATATACAGAAAAGGAGCTGCTGATATAGAATTGGGTCTGCTCCCTTCAGATGGGTCAAAACAGGCAAGTTTAGATTTCCATCTGGGAGAAGCTTGGTGACAGCAGCAAGAAAATGGAGTAAAAGGTAGCATAATTATTACAGAAAAGTTAGGATGAGAGTTTTATTGCTGTTGTGATTAAGTTAATTTCTCAAAATATTAGCAATGATCCTGCTAGGTGTAAAACAGCCAGGCACTCCTGATGCAAGAGACAGATTTCCAGCTGCTGGGCACATGGAGTTCGTTCTGTTCTCATTTTGGCTTCTACACATGATTGGGCTCTACTAGGTAGGAAGATGGAGAAGTCATCAGCTTGTGTCAAAGTGCTGTGTCCAGGCCACAAAGTGAGGATTTAAGGGAACACAAATGTTGCTGACTACATTATAAATTTAGTCATCTTGCAAAGTTCAAGGTTGACTTAATTCAGTCAGGCAGAGGGCCAAGCCAGTAATTTCTGTTTAAGCCCTAAAGATTGAATGTAGTGTACCAAGTTTTTGTGGCTTGTTGAGAGTGAAGGAGAGGTGGAAATCAGCAATTAATGTAGTTTCCTGGTAAGTGAGGTGCACAGCCAAGTATAACTCTATAGTCCCTTTCATGGAATATGAATTCCAGCTCTCAGTGACCTTCTGGTGAAATTATTGCTGAGCAGCAGATTCAGAAAGGTACATTAGAAGTGTGCTGGATGCTTGCTGTTGTGCAGGTAGGGACTGATAAGTTCAAAGTCCTGTCTGGTGAGGTTTTTACCTTGGTTAGAGCACGTGTTTTGCATTCAGATGATACAGGGTAATGTCTTTCTGATCTTAGCAGAAATTGAGAGGCTTTGAAGGTCATTGTTCAGGTCATCCCAACCTTTTAAATTACAGTGAGGCTCACATAAGAGGGGCACGCTTTCTCTTCAGCCACTTTCTTCCTGACAAAATCGTCACCCTGTGAAATGGAAATTTCCACTCCTGATGTACGTACCTTCTGCAAGTGGTATTCTGTCAGTCAGGACCAACTCTGGCGTAGAAAAGGTTAAACCTCAGAAACTTTTGCTTCTTGGTCTTCAGATACGTTCTCTTTTACATTTCCTGCTGCTAAAAATGAGGGAGTATGCGAAATGCGAGTGCTTTTGATATTCGGCATATCCTTGTTTACTAGGCTCAATCTCAAGGATTGCCTGGAATGTGATGTTAAAGCCACAGAGCGGGAGGACCCAGAGGAGGAGCAGTCGGGGTCCGGCGGACACCCAGGGCAGGAGGGACGCGGGGGAGGTGGGGCCACGCTGGCACCGAGCGGGCGGTGGCGGCGCGGGCGGCCCCGGCCGGCGTTGCCCGTTTAAGCGGCAGCCGCCGCTGTCCTCGCGTGCCCCGGCGGGCCCCGCCCGCGCCGCGCTATTTATAGAGGGGCGGGGGCAGGGCCACCCCGACACGGGAGCGGCCAGCCCGACCCGGCCCGCGGGACTGCGTGTGTGCACCTTCTCCCTGCGGGGGAGCACGAGTGTGTGCCCCTTCCCCGGGGCGGGGACTGCGTGTGTGCCTCTTCTCTCTGCGGGAGAACACTGTGTGTGCCCGTTTTCCCTGCAGGGGAACGCTGTGTGTGCCCTTTCCCGGGGCGAGGGGGAAAGCATGTGTGCGCTTTCTCCCTGCACGGGAACGCTGTGTGTGCCCCTTCCCGGGGCGGGGACAGCGTGTGTGCCCCTTCTCTCTGCGGGAGAGCACTGTGTGTGCCATTTTCCCTGCAGGGGAACACTGTGTGTGCGCCTTCTCCCTGCAGGGGAACGCTGTGTGTGCCCCTTCCCCGGGCGGGGGGAAGAGGCGGCGCCTCCCTCCCCGCTGCACAGGCCCGAAGCTTGTGCAGCTCCCGCCGAGCAGGGGAGGGAGAGCGAACAGCCCTGCTCTGCAGGCCAGGCAGCGAGGGTTTCTGAGCTGTCCCTTGTCCCCTGAGGAGAGAACACTGTCTTCTTCCTTTCCGCCGTGTTTCTTTCTCCCGGGGTTTGGCACTGGGATCTCCACCTGTTCTAACTGTAAAGGCTGGATTTTTCCCTTCTTTCTGGTCAATGGGAAACATGCAAGAAAAAGGCCGACGTGTGCTCACTGAGCAGTCCACCCACGCTCTGAGCTGTGGAGACAGGAATGGAATGCTTTCCTTTTGCAGGGGGATATCATTTACTATACACAAACCGTACTTTGTAAAAGCAGTGAAGAGCCTTTGTCTCGCTGTAGAGGCTGGGTAACTGTGTCATGTATTTGTATATCCCCTGTAATCAAAGAGAAAAAGAGGCTGTGCTGAGTGAGAAATAGGAATTGCCATACTGGATTAGAGCTATCTGCTTCAGTATCCTGTGTGAACCCAGCCAGAAAAAAAGCACTGCTGAGGAAGGGAATGTGCATCTCCTTTTTTTTTTTAAACTTCAAAAATACTGCAGTATGTTGCTGCATATTACAAAAATTACTTCAATAGTTAGCATGCAGCTTGGAACCTTAATTTCTATTGGCTTTTTATTTCCATACAATGATAAATACTCCTATTAGTCATTAAAAAATGACATTATTTCGCTCCAAGTCCATTGGAGTATTGCAACAGTTTCCCTTCCCCCAAGTTATTTCTGTATTGCCACTGTTTTTAACAAAGGAGAAACCTAGTCAGAAACACTCTGCGTCTGTCAGTAGTAGAGGAGATGGTGGAGTGGGTGTCCACATCTGATGCTTTCAGTTTTGCACCTTCCCTACAAGTCTTCATCTGAAAAGCAGCAGGTTGTTACCACTTTATGGAACAGCTTCCCTCCTCCTTCACCCTGGAGCACAATTGGATGCACTCTGCCACCCATCCCTTAGGCAGGAGTGATATCTCTCTGATCAGCAACGTGTGACGGACATTGAAAATAAGGCCAATTGCTTTAATGCCTCTGCCAGCAAAGCTGTGTGAGAGCAAATGAGCATGAGTCACTGAGTTGGAGTGGCTTGGGAGAATCTGAGACACTCATTTTATAGCTTTCCTGGGTATTAGGGGATTTGCTCACTTTTCAGGACAAATGTTCTGTTCCTTCCCATACCCTTTGCCATCACCTCCTTTAATATATAACAAGTCAACCAGTGGCAGAGAGAGTTTACCTTGGAGGTGTCTAGGGTGAAGAGAGCAAAAGTAATCTCTTAAGTGCAGGAACGCCCTCAGCACTTTAAACCACAGCATTAGAACAGGAGTCTCAAGTGTGCATTTGTAATGCTTTTGCCCTTTGCTCTTTAGAGGGTTGATTTGCTCCACAAATACTTTATGAACCTCTTGAGACTGTGGCACCATGTGATTCTTCAAAAGTGTCCGCTAGTAAATTCCCAGTGGATTAGAGCATGGGCTTCTGTCACAACATGTTAAATAACCATAGGCAAATGCTATCTCCATAAATACAGGTCTGTGTGCATGGTAGAATCACACACAAAAGCAGTTGAGACAAGATAAAAAGATCAATCTTGTATGAAAATAGTGAGAAGGTTGAGTGCCCCGTGCGTTCTGAAATGGACAAAAAAATTAGTAAGTCATTCAAGGGTAGCCTTGTTTGTGTGCTGGGTGTGCTGGAGTGTAATCTTTTCTTTGAATAGTTGACAAATTGAGCACAGCTGAACCAAATAAACTGACAGCTACGTATCCAAAGACCTTTATTTTTCTGGGTAGTAGCAGTCACTGCACTGAGACTGGTCATCTCACTATGTTGCCAGAGGGGATTTTCCTGCTGAACTTTGTAGCATGGGGAATTTTGGTCTGGAGTTTATAGTCTGTCTGTTGTAAAGCTGAAACACAAAATTATATTTCTGGATGTAAAAAGAGCTTAACTGCTTAGTTCAGCTTCGTGTGACAATAAGAATACATGTGCTGCAGGCCTGATTGATCTGCTGCAACTCAGCTCTTCGCATACCCACATTCTGCCTTTGGCTTCAGCAGAGTCACAATAACTTTATTTCAAGTAGCCTTGCTGAAAATCATACTGTTGGGGGCTTTGAAAGATGAAGAGTCTTCTGTTTTCCCTTGGCTTTTGCTTACTGTGTTCAGCATATTCCTCTTTTGGGCTCCTCACAGGTGCCAGTTGGTGCTACACTGCAGGGGAGAGGGGCAGTACTTTTTGCTCAGTCAGAACATTTTGGCAGGTAGACAGGAGGTTTGGCCTTTGGTAGACTCGGACTGCTGAGGCTTTGTGGTGCCAAAGCTTCTCACAGAGACTGACCTGTTAGTGCAGGCAGCTCTGCGTGGATCATGAGTCATTTACAGGCTTGATGTCATCCTGCCATCACACTAAAACACTGAAGAGAATTATCAGTGGGCTAACAGAGCAAACACAGTAAACCAAACGGACAACAATCTTCTGGCACTTCCAGAACTCACTTTCAGCAGCTTACACTCTCATTTTTTGCTCTTGAACTCATTTTGTAATCTTTGCTTTTGGACTGTTTGGCTGATTATTATTTTGCAAACCATGAAAAATGCTTTAGATGTCACTTAGTTCTGCTTCTTATATAACAGATGATCTAAAGACATCATTGCTCAAATGTTTTCGTGTCGTAGTGGTAAGTCCTTAGTCAAGCAGTCCCACCGAATTTGATGGGAGTAATTTGGTGAGTTCATTTGTGTTGATCAAACTTTGAGTGCATATTTCACTGCAAATAATTGCTCTTCATAATGTGTTGCATTTGAAATTTGCAATCTAGAAGCTTTAGGGACTGCAAAAGTTCTTCGGAGTGATAGCTGAAAATATCTAATAAAAAAAAAAACGAAAGAGAAGATTATAGTTAGGAAAAAGCAATAAGAGGTCAGAAGTTCACAGCTGATGGTAAAATGGGCCATATGTCCTTTTAATCCCCACTCAGGAGATAACTAAAGATCTGTGTCAGACTCCTTTTCAAACATGTTTAGAACTGCAGAAGGAAGGGATACATTTTAAGAGTGTCTGTCAGTGTTTAACCTTTTTTACCTAGGCAAGAGAGAAATGGGAAAGAATTTTTTATTTTGAAGCTGGTTATAGAAGTTAGGAAAGGTTGGCTTCGTACTGTGGGAATTTGTTTTGTTTTAGTATATCTGAGACAGTAATTATATTTGGACAGTTTTGTGAACAAATGGCTTTTGAAATGCAAATGTTCAAGAAAAATGTAAGTAATTTTGTTGATACCCTTAAGAAAAAAACTCCAAAACATCTAATGGAAGTGAATATGTGGACTAGAAAAAAGCTGCCCACATGCACTTTAAATTATCTGTCAAATATGCTCATTTTCCTGCTCTTGAAGATACGGTAATGTTCAGTTCACTCTGCATGTTCAAAATCCTATAGATAACACATAATCTTTAAAAAATACATGGCAGGAAAGAATGGTATATACCATTGTCTCATTTAACAAGCAAAAGATGATGGAATATTATGATGATTTTACTCAGGTCTGAAGTAATTTAGTAGTAGTACTGCCTTTGTTAGTGGGCATGTCTTGGACAACTGGCTAGATGTTCTTTTTAACATTTAAAGCTTATCCTCTTCCTGGCATCTCTTTTTAAGGTCTGGATGGAAACACTGCCAAAGGGAACCTGGGTGAATTTTGTGAACACAGAGAGCTCGTCATTCCACTGCGTCTTCCAGTGAAGCAAGTTGATTTTCTCCCTGATGGGTTGAAGAAACACAGGCTGTCCTGGTAAACGAGGTCAGAACTGTTAAACATTAACTTTCCAAATACGTGGGTAGGCCTGTGACTCAGGCACTGTTCTGCTAACGAGGCAGTATTAGGTCTGGGGAATCCTGTATTTTCCTAGGCTGACTGGAGTTTGGCCTCCAGAAAATAATTCACTCTGATTTCTGTATTCAGAAAGTTAGAGTAAACATGCTCAGAATGCTAAGAATTTTCTCTTCCTGATCTTTCCCAACAGTAGTTTAACAATAGTTGTGCAGAAGATAGATTATTTTTAGCCTGTATTCCTAAATCTGGGAGAGACCTAATGCAGCCTTGCTGCTTGTCTGAGTACTGTGGATTTCCCTGGCTGACTTTGTCTAGCTTTAAAAGCAAAGCAGTGTCTGAAACGAGGCGAAATAGCGTCATAGGCTGGAAGAGACCAAATACTTCTGTGACAGGGAGACTGTCATGAGCTATGCAGCAGCAAGGTCCATAGAAAACTGACTTTGTCAGTGTCTGTGCTCATGGAGTTCGTTGATTGATCTTATTTGGTGACTGTCATGTGGAGCACAGTGCTTTCTTGAATATGCTCAGTGCTGTTCGACCTAAGAAGCTCTTCTGCCATGGAAAATAGAGATTTTTGTGTGGAATTTGGAGTGTACTTGAACTACTCTTAGAAAAGTGATGTTTATTACCCATGAGTTAAAATTTAAACTTGACTGTTGGCCTAATTGCCCTCAATGAGTCCAACAGAAACTGCAGGTAGTGACTAAGGACTCATTCCAGCCAGTGATAAGGCACATGAGCAGGACTCTGTGTTGACAGCCCTTGCTAGCTGGACCTTGCCTGGGGTCTCTGGAAAGTTCCCATGCAAGGGGAATCTCCTTTGGCACTGTGGGGCTTCCAGGAACATAATATTTGACAGTGTCACAAGGAGGAGTTGCTGTTTGTTTATGTGCAGCCTGGCTCTGTACTGTGATCTGTTCTATTCCTCTCACATTTAGAAGTTATACTCTGTGATCTGAGTTTTAGCACTAATTTAGAGCATGGCACGTGCAACTTCAAAGAGAGTAATCAGGATGAGATTCATTGCTCAATTCATCACAAGGCCTCAGTATACCTTAGCTCTCAACAGAGATGGCAAAATCCTCTTCTGGCCCCAGCACAGGGTGAATTTCATGCAGGAATCCACTTCTTCAAAACTATTTAAGCTCCTAGAAGTTCAGATAGTATTTAGTGGGATTTTCAGAGTCGCGTATCTCACTCATCTTCAGCAAAGCAAATAGTATTAAGGTATACAGTGATATTTTTTAAAGTATTGTCTGCATCGTGAGGCATCTATTGAAAAAAAATACTGGAACAAATCCAGCTCCAAGTGTCCATTTATACTTGTCTTAGAAATTTGCCTCTGACTTGAGTGGGAAGGGATTGTAAAAAGACAAATAATTGGCATCTGACTTCATTATCACACAATGTGGTTTTATGATTTATTGAATAGCTGCCTAATATGAGTGGCCTGTATAGTTTGTTTATTTGGCATTAGGAAAAACATTTATATCATTCTATTATGAACTCTCCTGAAGGGATGCGTTTGTCCCCTCTACAGGCCTGCCTTGTCTGTGATGTGTAGAGAACATTTTCTGGGCAATTGTCATGGAAAGAAAAATTGGATCTCTCCTCCCCTCCTCCTCTTCTGTCCCTGCAAAGAATGGGCTATTGGTTGTGGAAGGTAAGTGCTTTGTGTAGCAGCTGCAATCAACAGTGTGATGGATGGTTAATATTAACAGTGGTGGTTTAGTGCATAAGCCAAGTTCTAGCTGTTTGAAACAGAAATTAGAGCTGTCAGGCCTCACACCGTGCCACTGCTGACCACTGAAGATTTGCTAAGCCGTCGCTGGTGGCGTGTTTGAGAAGCTTTTGGTGGAGACAGCAGACTAAACCTCAACATGACCCTATACATCAATTTCCTCCTAGTCCCAGCATGGACTTTCAGATGTGTCTCACTTGTGGGTGAAACAGCTTCTATTTCAGCCGAGGTACCAGGGTGAGGAGGGGCAGCTTTGGGTGCCACTGTGTTTATGTACCCAGATTACTGAGAAACCGAGTAAGAATGCAGCTGTGAGCCTTTAAAGCAGCATGCCATGGAAAAATAAAACACAAAGTGTGTATGTGCATGAGGGGAACGTACCCAGTGTTTTGCACATTCCAGCAGAGGCCTCAGTAAAGACTGGAATTTTAATTCTCATCTGACAACATTCCACAAAGACAACTTACATTCCCTTCCTGCTTCCCCCTCCCAGGAGATTAATGTAAAAAAAAATTGGCTGATTATTTATTCTGCCTTGGCTATCAAATAACTGTTGGAGTGCCAGCACTCAGATTAGCTGAAGTACTTTTGTTCTTCATTTGGGTTTTCTGGGATTCATTAGTATTACCTGTTTTCCTCCCTGTATAATGTCATTCAAAATCAAGATTAGAAATGTCTCCAGCTACACTGGTATCTCTGCAGAGACTCTTCAAGTTTCTTCTTACTACACACATGGTCCAACCCCCACAGGCCTGTTGGTATATTATAAGGCAGGAAAGAGGTGAGGCGGTGACTCATGTGAACTTCTTAACAGCACAATTAAAGTACAAAACCCCACCTATCCCAGTAGAAACAAAGATCTTGAGCTGCACAACACCTGCTGTACAGTATTCTAATGTTTATTCCAATTTTTTTAGTTCTGAATACTAATATGGAAAGTAGGCCCGTGTTCAAGGAATTTGAATGAAGGAAATGTTGGTTTTGGAACTGACATCAGTGTGAGATCAGGCAAATCAGACTTTGCACACAGTCTGTTCATTTCTGGATTACAAACTATATACAAAAAGGTGCAGAAGTCTGTTTCCTCTATATAAGTGGGCCTGCCAGCATTCATAATTATGCCATTTCAGCCACAGCTCATGACTAAAATAGTTAGTTAGTTGTATAGCTGAAATTATAAAACAATGAGTCTAACCACTTCAAATGAGGATGCTTTTTATCCTCTTCTTTCTAATTCTAGTACTAGTCACAGTGGAACTTTTTTATTGCAGTAACTTCTGTTTAACACTGTTAAAAAAAAGTTTCATCTTAGAAAAAAAACATTTTCAGTTGGATTCCCTTCTCTATTCTCTTTGCCTTTTAATTAATAGTCATGTTTTTTAGAATGTCAGTTTTTTGGCCCATACTGTGACACACCTGTAAGAAGCAGAACACAAGACCCACAACCCAGCAAGGAGGAAGATGACTGAAGTTATCCTTTTCTGCTTCTGTGATTCTAGACAGCTTCAGCAGCTAGGAAGATTTACAGTACATAGAGAACACCTCATGTCTGACATAGATAACAACATGGTGTCCTATGGTACTGTCCCTGCAGACCTCTGGCACCTGAACTGTCACTGGGATGCTCAGAAGTCACCAGTGTATTGTGCATTACTTGACTTCATTCTTCTCATGTGCCTTTTCCTTGGGTAAATGGGTGAGAATCTTTCCTCACAACTTCAGATAGTTCCTAACATAGATTAAGACCTCTGGAGTTGTCCAGAGAGATACACTGCAGAGATCTGAAAGCTAATTAATGTGTAGGAGGCAGAGCTATTTTTTCCTCTCTGGTTTACACTACTACTTTTGAGCTCAGTCATGAGTTACTAGAGGAGAAGAGGATAAGCATCACACCATATAGCCTATACATGACTTACCTGTGTCACAGGACGGTGCTCAGGATGGCAGGGAAAGCTGTGGTGCAGCAGTGCCACACACGGTGGCTTGGAAGGATCTTACAGGGAGGAAAAGGAGCCAACAGTCCCTTGCCTGTGTCCCTGTTTGCTGTGTCAGCCGTTGGAGATGGCCGAGCTGCCTCACCACAGGAGAGGCCCATCCTATTCAAGTTCAGTGTTAAGAAATTGACTCAGTGCTTATGAAAAAGGCATCAGTTATTGCCCAAGCCCCCCAAAACCCCTCAAGACATCTCAGAATCCTCACCCCACCCTACTTCCAACAAAGGCATCGCGTAGTTTAAAGTGACTGTGAGATCAGCTTTCCTTTTATACCTGCTCCCTCTGTACTGTGTTGACAGCATAAAAGGATAGGCAAGTGGAAGCTGTCCCTTAGGAAGACCCTTTGCAGAAGGAAAACATTTATTTGCCTTTGTCTGATTATTCCTTGGACCCTTTTAGAAAAGGTGGTGGCTCTGTGCCAGTGTATCTGCCAGACTGTGCTGTGGCACGGGCCCCAGTGGAGCTGTTACGAACACGGTGTGCTCTGGCTTCCTTCTGCTTGGAACACACTGAACCTTCACAGGGTCTGTTCACAGCAGATGAGGAAGACAGGGACTTAAAAATTCTTCTCCCCTAATCAAGCTTAAGAACAAAAGCACTGAGCAGGAGAGCTGGTATGTGGGCTGGCTGCCTAGAAGGTAGCCCTGGGTTTCGGAAGTAAGATCATGTGGTTGTGTCAGTAGGGGTTGCTCACAGAGATGGCTCTGGCTTAGGAATTGCCTGATGCAGTGAAGCACCTGCTTCCCTTCTGGTAAGGAGGAAGAATAGCTGGGGGGAGGTTGATGGGCCGGGGTGGGAACTAGAACATTCTGAAAGCCTTGCTGGGAATTGGCAAATGCTCTGGGACTTTGTGGGCCTACGTATATTAATCTATTTAATTATCTTTTTGCCCAGCATCCTAAGCAGTAGGTGAGCATTCTCTGAGTCTGAACACTAACCAAACCCAAAAATGAATGTTCATCTCATTCTCTTTTTTCTTTTTTTTTTTTTTTTTTTATTGGTTGGTTTTTTCAGTTGAACTAATTAAAAGCAAAGCCTCAGTTAAAATCTTGTATTTTTCAGGTTAGTTGTAGTTTAGCATTAATGTCTGAGTTTGATACTGCTTACAATAGCAATGAAGCAATTGTCTTTTATGGTAGCTATAAATCTCCTGATTTTCCAGAAGTTATTGTAATAATAATAGTTTTAAGGCTCCCTTATTACCAGCTGTAAGTCTAATTTTCTAACAAGATGCTGCTAATGGTATTACTCTGGCTTCAGCAGTTTTCTTTGTGTCAGAGCCCCTTAGAGGGGCAATAGGTTCTTAGCCAGAGCTCTTTCTTGGTCCTGTAAAATGGAGTTTTGTTGTAACAGTAGCTTGTTCTTAATAATTTTTATCTGCTTTATTAATTTATTACTGTCTAGATTTTGTTACATCAATTACTTTTACATTGCTGACAGCCTAACAGCATGTAGTTCAAATAGATCAGTATCCACAAACTGTCTCAACTGATTGTAATTATATTACTCTCATTTCAGTGAGTACAGCATTTCCCTCACCAGCTGGTAGAATTTTGATTGTATTGAAAGTAAAATTCTCAAAACATTACGTTACCTGAAAATTAATTTGAAAAACTATCCCCAAGAGTCTCATTCGTAGTCTGCTTCTGTGAAAAATAAATGGACATGTTAGAATCTGCCTTCAGCCGTAAGAGTTTTTGAGGCAGGTGATGTGTAGTCTGTTGGCCACATCTTGCTCGTGACCTTCCAGCTTTCACAGTTGCTCTTGGGCAGTCACTGTCTGGGTACGTGGCCCAACAGGTCTAAAAGGGAAGTAAAATTAAGCAATATGAAGAGCAGGGCTATAGTCAGTTCTGTACAGGGAGATGAAAAGACATCTTTTGGGTCATGTTATCTGGTTGAATGAGATACAGATACTGTTGCACAGTCCCAACTTTAGCTAGGTCGAGGGAC
This sequence comes from Falcunculus frontatus, assembly GCA_013398115.1. Taxonomy (NCBI): domain Eukaryota; kingdom Metazoa; phylum Chordata; class Aves; order Passeriformes; genus Falcunculus; species Falcunculus frontatus. The sequence goes on from VZRV01005199.1 coordinate 1,791,023, forward strand.
ATAGTATTTTTGACTGAGGTTAGCTCCCATTTTCAGAGACTCATTTTAATGGCCAGTGTTCCAGCAAGAATTGTTTTCAGTTTGTGATCTTTGTTAAAGACTCTGAGGAAGAGCATATTAGAAATTACCATTGCATTTGGCACATACTGCACTGTTATCCAGCACCCTAAGAAAAGGATCATTGTAGCTGAGGATGCGACCAAGGAACTAAAGCTTTCAGAGAAGGTGTTACTTCTTCTTCACTCTTGGAAGCTTTGTCTCATTCTGCAATAAAAAGTTCAGGATCCTCTGGAAATTCGGGTTATTGATCCTCTTCTCTCTCCCATAATCCTCATGTCCTTTGAGTCTCGTTCTGGGGTGTGAACCAGATATGTTCTGACCTGTTTCTTTGTCTTTTGGAGTTGCTGCCAGACTGGCCTCAATGAAATGTGCCACTTCACCTTCCTTTTAGGTGAAGATAGATCCATGTTTTTGCCGTTTAGTAACATCTGGGCCTGGTAAATACTTAAGTAGGGAATTCATCCCCCTGGCAAACTGTGACGGTGAAACGCAGACCGGCCTGATGTGCGGATCCAGCTCTCCGGCCCTCTGCAGAGCTGCCTGTGCCTGCTCGCAGGCGGCTTGCTCGCGCCATCTGCCGGAGCCTCGGGCTGGGAATGCTGTGGGGGAGCTTGGCTGCACTCAGGGCAGATTGGGGGAAAAAGGAAACGTGCCTGAAACAGAGCGACTCGGTGTGTGTGTCATCGGGACTGTGAGAAACCAGGTGGGAACAACCATTTCAGGATGCATAAAGTGTAAATAATAATTAAAGGTTTGTTTGTGGTTGCATTAATTACACCTTTCTGGTTGTTCTTAGGACACACAAAACTACTGAAGCCAGTTATATTTAAAACAGTGTACAAATCTGTATAATGCTGGTTTTTATGGCATGTGCTGCAGTGCAGAAAATAGGACTCTGAAAGTGGTTTAGTCAAAGCTAGATAAAATAATTACAAAGTGGATTAATTTAAAATGGTTTGCATGGAAAGTGGAAACTATGGAAAATGGAAACTAAAGCATTGTTTCAAAAGTAGCAGGCCACAGAGTAATTTCAGTTATACAAGGTTGTTATTCTGTGCATCTTAGACAAGAACTCGGTGGCTACTGATAGACTTTGAGAAATTCTACAGCTCCCTTGTCACCTCTTTGGAAACTCACCTGCCCATTACATTAATCTTTTTTTCTTACGGATGAAAACAAAATGAAAGGTTTATTTGCAAGGCAGCTTCTTACCTGGCACTCTGTCCTGCAAAGACTGCTTTGTGTTACCTAAGCTGAATGTTACAATATAGTTTGTCTGAACAACATACTCCTCAATGGGAGAAGTCAGCCTACACCAAAAATGCCTCATTTATGTTGTTGTCAAAATTTACACAAAATACAGAATTTCCCTTACAGAAACAACATTTGTGGTGCAGAAAGTCATTAAATTCATGCTTATGCTCACATATGCCTTGGACAATGCCTTACTGACTAGTGGCATTTCCAGGTAGTTCACGAGAGTTTCATTTTGGTTACAGCTGGGTTGCAAGGTATTGGTTTCTTTTAAAGTAGTGGGACATCAAACAATGTCTCCAGTCAGTACCATTGTTCTTGTTCCTGCTGTGGGTGAGTTACAGGTGATAATTCCTCCTGGGATTTGTTTCCTTGTTTGGTAACCAGCCTTGGCTCTTAAGTTACGTGGTTAGAAAAGATTAGATGGCCTACACCCAAAATTGAACACTGAGTACAGGCACTGCTTTTTCTGACGTGGCTTGACCCTCTCGTTATTGCTGCCATCTGGGGAGTGGTATCAGCCCGCTCCCATCTGCTGTCATTGATTCTTCTAGTGCCAGTTAGACTTGTGAGTGGAAGGGGTATGTGACCTTATTGCCTGTCAGCTAATGCTGGAAAAGTGAAACATAAATACCTGCTTGGTTCTCAGGCTTAAACAGCTACAGACCTACAATGTGGATCTTTTTACTCAAAGCTAAATTTTCAGAAACCCTTTACCATATCACTTTCATGATTATCTATGACACAGCACTGTCACCTTTGGCAACCGGTAAGTCTCTAATAGGAATAAAGCCTGTAGTAGTCCATAGCAGCAAGCAGGCTTACTCAAGGGAATTAGGAATTAGCCTTTAGTAATACCCTGAGTGGATGTTTGTACATCCTCTACCAGAGCTAAAAGAACCTCTGCATGCTAAAGGCTATGGAGAATACTTTGATTTTAGACTGAACTTTATCTTGCTATGTCTAACTAACACACACCCCGAGGATGTGGTGCTTTCTTCAAGTCTGACAAGGTAGGTGCTTCTCATTTTTCTATGTTAAGGAAACCAGTAAGATAAATGGGTGCAGATTGGGTGCAGGTGAGAAAATAAATGTGATTGTCTTTTCTACCATTGTTCTAGTGGCCGTTTGCTTGGGTCAAAGATCTTTTGCAAAGCAGAAAGCTAAAAAAGGCCCATTCTGCCTTCAGGGAGATGAAAGCTGCCTGTGGTTTTCTCCCAGGAGGTAATTATCTCTTCCAGTGTGTCTTCTGATATTCCTTCATCCTAAGGAGTTAAAATCTGAGTGCTTTTTTTAATACAATCATATTTTTATAGATCAAGACATTCTCTTCTCTTGTATTTAATACAAGAGAGTGATTCTTTTTCTTCAAAATGAATAATGAAAGTCAGTTTTTAGCCATCTGACAGATGTTTGAGGAGAAAGGACAGAGGTACATATATGTTCTGCTATGTAGTTGTTAAATGCTTTATCAAAGTTCAGGGGTTTTAGTACTCATTATACTTGTAGGACAAAATATTGCTGATACACAGAACAGTAGAAGAAACAGATGATGAATGAAAAATGCCTGATGCTGTAAGCATGATGCAAGGCAAAGATTCCAAATTAACTGACTTTAACTGGTGTTACTTTTGTTTCACTGTCATGATTTTCTCTTCAGTGCTCCTTGATCTGAAGCAAAGGAATAGAGCTCTGAACATTTGCAGTTCATCTTACTTTACCAACCACACTGGAATCTGTTATGATCACAGTTACTTTGAGATGAACACATAACAAAAAATCAAATTAGATCAATACAGTAGCTTTCTTCGTATCTTTATTGATTATGTGGCTGCTGAAGTGGAGCTTGGCCGTGGACTTAGTCATCAGTTGGGCCTTGAGTGGCTGAGGTGAGAAATGGCCTACCCCTGACTGTTCCTGGGATGAGAGCTTGGGAGTTTTGCAGCGACTCAGTGCACAGCAGCTGGGAGGCACTAGTGAATGTGGAGGTAACAACTCCAAAGAGGGCTCAATGGCAGCAATAAAACCTCAGTCTTATGGTCATCTGCTGCAGTTTGTGATTACTCTTTTGCTGCGTAATCATGAACCATGTGTGTCATAAATATAAACTACAGCTCAGACATTCTCTTTGCAGCCCTAGCTGCCAGTTTCAGAGGTGTCAATGGGAAATTCTTCAAAGTGCCTTTCTACTTGAAATTTCTTGTTAGTTTTGCTGCAGAAGTCTTGCTTGATGTACAGTTTGCTGCTAGTAACACCAAGTTGAGTGATACCAACATGTGCCTTCAGCCTTTCATCGCACCACACAAGTTTGGAAATTAAAAGTTCAAAAGTAAGTTGTGGGCAAACGTATTTCTTCCAAGAATCCATCTTGCAAGGATATCTTGGATAAAATATGGGTTAAGCTAAACAAGAGCAATGCATTATCAAGGAAAGTGTCTGCAAATGGAGTCAATCAAGGATATAGTCATCAGGACTAATTGCATAAGTATGTGTTCAGAGCTGCAAATGCTTGCTTTCAGTCTTGTCTCCATTCAAGCTGGTTGTCAGACTTGCTTGAAACTACTTGCCATCACAACTAATTAAAAACCTTTTGCATCATGCTGAGGCCAAGTTTTCGTCTGAAAAACACCAGTGGGTCAAGTTGCCATATGACCACGTCTCTTCCTTGTTCAGTTTGGAAATTTTTTTCATTCACAGTTACAACTAGATGTGTCCTGATTAAATAGGTCTTCAGTGTTCACTGAGTTCTGTTTAAGCTGCTTATTCACTCCAAAAACAAATGTCAAAAATCTGATTCAAACGTGTGTATGCTGAGAATTAGTTGGCTGCAGTGAAACAATTTAACAAGAGTTTTCTACTTTAACAGTAGGCCCAAACCTACAGATCCTGGAAAAGCCTGGTTCATATCAACTTCTTTAAAGGTGGAATTCAGCCTACTGCTGAGGACTGGCATAAAGCCAATCTATGCTTAACTCTCCCTAAGTCCTAAAATATGCACTGTTTTTGTTTCTGAACTATGGTAAATTTTATGTGGAGAATTTAACACCTGTAAGGATTGGGCCCCAAAAACTGCAGTAATTGCTAAGGGGAAAAAAATCTGAAATGTTCTATTGCGCAGCACGAAAGAGTACTTCCGATGAGCTAGAATTTGTTTTCATAGTCAAGTTTTCTTCATCTTCTGTCAACCTAGTCTTGGATTTCATTATTTACAAACTTTCTCTCAAGACAGTACCTACTTATAAAATATTTCATGAAGCCTTCATTTCATCGTAATTCTGTTGTTCCGGAGCACACGAAGATGAAATTTTTTGAGGACGTGTGGGGAAAGCTACTTTGGGTACACTAATAATCAGGTATATATTGACTGGATATATGTATATGTATGTTTGCAACTAACTGGATGTGTTAATTTGAAATTTTGCACTTTTATCTGTTGAGACAGCTTGGTGAGTTCAGCAGCAGTAGCACAGTATGATGGTGGCACGTGGTACTCTGCCTTGCAGGCTGGGACATGGCTGTTCTGGTGCTTCTGTAGTGGTGACTGTCCAGAGGTTTGCACAGCCTGGTTTTGGTGGCACTTACACTGTGCCTTCAGTGAAACAGTGTCCAATGTCAGCTCAGCAGCTGGGTTACCCAGTTTTCCCAGGTACAATTGTTGGCCATGTTATCTGGGGACACTGGGCTGTGATTGTTTCCATGAGTAGAAAAACAAAGGAATGTGAGGAAGCCCTGCCAAAACATGGTTTATTTCTGCGTGATTCCCCCAGTTCCCCTCTTTCAGTCATATGTTGATATTTTGATGAAAATTCAGACTATAGAATATAGTCTATAGAAATAGAGACCCTGGAATGCATTTTAATTAAGAGAGGTGAAGGAGAGAAGTCTGCAAAAATGACTGTGAGCAGCCGGGACTGAGATGGCAGCATGGGTAGTTCCTAAAGGTGTGCAGACTCGTAATCACGTTTTCTAGAGAAGTGTGATGTATGCACCAGAAAGGGACTTCCTGTGAGGAAGAAAATGCCTCCAGCTCTACCTCAGTCCCTGGGCACAGATGGACAAATGCCATTACTCTCACTGGCTGGACAAGTCATGGTTCCGTGGTGCTCAGCAGGAAACAAACCACAAACCCCCAACACTTGTGGCGTGGTGAGCTGTGATTGTGGTGCTCAGGGGCTGATGCAGGGCAGCAGTGGTCTGGGACAGTGCAGTTAAGCAGTCACCAGCTGCTGTGTTCATGGGCAGGGAAACACAGTGGTTATGCTGTTCCTTCTCAGAGCTGCCACAGCTCAGAGCTTCCTGTTGTTTGCAGTCAGAATGGAATATTGTTCTGCCAGCCAAAGGATGGCTGTCCCACTGCCTGCAAGGCATCTTTGTGGTGGTGAGCAGGGTGCCTCTTCTGGAAGCTCTCTGCACTGCTTTGCTCAGACAAAAAGCTGACTGCCTAAATATGAAGTGGTAGAGTTGAAGAGTTTCATAAGACAAACAGTATACTTTAAAAACCTGTTTAAAGAGTTTTTCCTTTCTGAAGGCACTTTAACTCAGTTTTGCAGCAATAATCATGCTAAACATTCATGTAGCTGCAGTCTAGATTGTCTGTCTAGCTAACACACATTTTACACTCCTGAGTTTTTCCCAGCTTAGTGAGTAAACATATAGTCTTAGCTGACTGCAAAAAGATTAGTTTACTTCAGTGGGCTTAATCTATGACAGACTAATCTTGGTGTGATCCTATTACTGCAAGGTCAGCTGGGATTGTAGTGTTTGATTGTCTTGCTGTGCTCATTTGATTCCAGCATTCGTGGTTTGGAATAGTTTTTGTCTTTATTGGCATCTCTGTGACTTTGTAGTCAGGAGAGAGATGGCTGACTCATGTGATCCCAACTTTGAAAAGATTAGGATATTGTCTGTGAAGGAGGGAAGAGGGAAGTCCTCACCCCATCGTGTATGCCCTCATCAGTGTTACTTTTTGAAATTTAAGTCGCAGTAAAGAAAATCCACCGTCATTTGTCAGATCTCTGAAGATCTGTGTGGCAGGAGTTGGTCAGCTGGAAGGTACTGCTGTGAAAATTGTTCCTAGCAGAAATGGAGAGCCTGCCACGGATAGATCTAATATAGGTGGGAGTTCTAAACTCGCTCCTGGGCTGAGATCTGGGTAATGGGTCTGTCACAGGTAACTTCCCTTTGCCTCTCCCCTTCAGGGGGCATGGCAGGCTGGTGGCTCTCAGGTCTGGGTGTTGCTGGTAGAGGATTGATCTGTAGCTGCCCAGAAGCTGTTTGTTTCCAGTGATTAACTTGGCACATCTCACCACTGAGCATGACCTGCAGCTGATGTCATGATCAACAGATAAGAGGGATGAGGTGCTCCTAACAGCCTGTGAATGAGAGTATGTGGTGTTGTCTTTCGCTGGCATGAGCACTACAGCAACTCCTGTTGGCAATGCCCAGGAAATCAGTCAAAACCTTAAGGGGTTGCCCCCTTCTTCTACAGAGATTGGCAGCAAAAAACACAGTTGCTTTTTTACCTAGTGCTTGGTAGGCAGATGGGAGCAATGGATTTTTCCCCTAATTGGTGTTTTTCAAATCTCCAATTTAATTAGGTTTCACTGCTTTAATGTACCTTTCTTAGCAAACACTGGTCAACAGGAGGTAAAACACTCCAATCAGAAAGCATGCAGCATCATGACAAAGCTCACTGGGATGTCACAGGACTCGGTGAATTATGCAATGACAATAAATAGGGACCAGCAATACACTGACAGGGGCTAAGCTCTGTCAGACAAGGCCACCTAAAACATGCTGATTTATTGCTTGCTGATGTGTGCTAGAGTTGTCTCTGGACTGCATCATCTGTCATGAGTAAATTTAACTGAAATAAAGAAACCTCTAAGTGGTAGAGTTATAATGCAGAGAAGGGGGATCATAATATTATTTTTGTATTTCTCCTCTCTTTTCTTTCCTCTGGTGATGAACTATGACGTGTTTGGGTTTTGTAGCCACCCCTTTTAAGTCAGCATCCTTCGGAGTTCATCTGAGGTTTCCCTTTATCTTCTCTTCTGTAAAATTTCATTAATTTTGGGAAAGTACTTAAAACATCTTGCAAAACTTTGAACCCATTACCATAAAGAGCTGTGGGCTTGAACAGCTGAGAATGTTCTTTAAAAATGTGGAGATTGTTTGCTCAAGCACTTTGCAAACCATAATCATACTTGTATCTGTCCAAGAACTCCAACTGAATTTACAAATATAATGGAATTCAGTGTCTTTGCATAGGTTCATATGATTGCTTCTTTTATTCAGGTAGAGAAACCAAGATATTCAAGATACAGGGTGATTTGCACATGGTCCCATAGAAAATCAGGGGCAGGAAGAGAATATCTGGTTCTAAGTCCCTTACTTTACATTGAAACCTGTTCTACATCTTACCTTTACATTTATCTTGCAGCTAACTCATCCTTCATATTGTCTTGTTCATTTGGCAATAAATGTATTCATATGCACATTTCTGGGTCTCCTCTAGGCTACAGTTAGCATTATTGCTAACCGGTCCAGATTTATTTTGTGTATTTTATTTACTTTTTTCATTTGAAAAGCATTTTTTGCAATCAGAGCCAACATGATGGTGTACAATACCAGTACATCAGGGTTTAGGAAAGGTCACTGGCCGATTAAATTCCTTTTCATACTGAGAGGTTTTTAAACCTCTTCTGGACAATTAATTGTGATTAAAGATGAACGTATTTGACCTTTCCCACATGCCAGTGTGTTAAATATTAGCCATGGTTATATTTCTGGAGGAGGATGGACAATACTGTGAGACAATCCTGTGCTTTCCCAAGGAAACGCGCTGCACAGCAGCACCAGGTGGCGCCGCTGGCACCCGAAAGGCTGTGAGTGGGAGGTGCCGAGTTCAGGCGAGTGGGAGCACTTCCCGTGGATCCCACCCAGTACGGAGCATTTCCCATAGATCCCACACGGTGGATGCAGGACTGGGCATTCTGTGCTTGGGGCTCTGCAGCCGAACCCAGTGCTATGAATTAGAGAATTGATACATTACCAGAGCATCTCAGGGAAGTCTGTCCTTCCCCGTTCTCAGAATTGATAGCAATTCAGTTATCTCCTAATAAGAGCCAATTGCTTCTTCTACCTTGGGAATGATGAAGCACAGTAGGAAGCCTTGTTTCATCATTGTGTGTGGTGAATATTAGCAGAGTTTCCAGCACATCTGCTCTTCAGGCATTCCTTGCTTACCCAAGCAGGGAGCAGGTTTTTTGTCACCAGTTGCTGATACTGGATTGTGGTGGGAAGCAGAAATAAGCTTCTTCCAGAGCTACAACCTCATTCTTTTAGTTTTCAGATCAGTGGAGTTTTGTGGGTTGGTATCCAGTGGGGCAGTTCAAGGCTTCCATATTTACTTATCATTAAATTACTCATTTTGCTTATGCTCTAATTTTTCAGTTCTCTCTTTTCCTTCACTAGCCTTTCAAGTCCTCTGTTATTAGCTAAGTAAAAAACATTCTTTCTTGCAGCCTTTAGTTGCTCGTAGATATGGAAATGTTCTGGATTTATTTAACTAGCTTTGTTTGAGGCATGGTAATGCGTTGACAAAAATGGTGTATTGGATATTGAAACGATGATTTTACTCAAATCAAATGAAATGAAGACAAAACCTCATGTAATTCTTCTGAGATCCTGTTCTCATTGAAACCTATGTCAAAACCCCATTTGCTTTTAAGATTGTGAGGCTGAAGCTGATTTCTGCTTATGTTTGTGCAGTACACATTAAAGTCACCCAGCCTGAATCCCATCTTCAGTGGGGGACCACCACCAATGGCAATGGTTCTACCTCTGAAATCAGTCTGGTTTGCATTCTGAGTCTAGGGTCACCCTGCTGACACCCAGGAGGCCCCCAGCATCTTTCCAGTCTGCCCAGCTCAACAGGCTCTTGGTGCTCCCCTCTGGCTCCAGTTTGTGGTTCCAATAACAGACTTAGCATTCCATTTTCATTACAGAGCTAAAGTAACTGTATCGATGTACAGACAATTTCAGACTGTTTTAAACATAGGAAAAAACATTCAAAACAGTATTTAACAGAAAATATTTAAAGGTATTTTATTTATGGCATGTGATTGTTTGAGTAGAAACAGAATGCTTGGAAAGTAGTAAAAACATAGGGAAAATGAATAAAAAATCTTGACCTGATTATTCAGACAGATTTATCTTAATGGTCATCTGGGGTGAATACTCTGTCAGTACTTTATATAATTTGTCAGTCGAGGCTAACAGGTGTTTTACTTTAGGATGAGGAAGTGCATTGTCACATAGACAAGTTTGACTCCAATGAGAAATCCTTTCTCAGGGCCGATGATGCATGGAAAATGGAAAAAGATTCAGCAAAGCTGGTTTGTAAAATAATCACATAAAGAGCAGTGTAATCCTTTCTGTCATCTAATTTGTTTTATTACTTTGACTATGAGGACTGCAAAGAGTTACGTTTTTCTATCTGTCTAAAAGGAAAGTCACTTCCAAGTGTGCTGAGGCTGAACATCATTGTAATTAATTTGTTGTTATTATCCTTAAAGTAGAAGTGAAATCATAGGATGTTTTTAGAGGCTTAGCTTTGTATCCAGAGTAACAATTTGCTTAATCTGTTTTAGTGTCCCTAAAACAGTTACGAAGTTCAGTCTGCACACAATCTTTTCTTATTATTATATTCATAGTCCTGTTTTTTAGAATTCAGGTTTTTACCTCCCCATGTTTTAAAGCAACACAAGTCAAGAAATCAATTTTCTTTTCTTTGCTTGGAAGACCTATCCATTTGCAGTATCCTAGGATGAGACAAGGGCCTGATTTGTCAGACTGCTCCTGAGTGGTTCTAAATGTCCCACCAGCTCTTTCAGCTTGGTTGGAAGTTGAATGTGATGCCATAGTGAAGGAATCCAGTGTCCTGCTTTCAGCTCTGCCTCTCTGAGAACAGCAGGAAGCTGTCACTAGCTCTCTAATTCCATTAGTAGGCAATTTGCATGTGAAGTAAATTACTGTATATGGGGCCATGGCACAAAATATCCCATTGAGGCCTGAGTTTTCAGAAACACCCATTAACCATGGGCTAGATCCCCATAAATGCCTTGACTGAATTAGATGGTCTTCTATGCTGGATAAGGACCTTTATCTGCTCCTGTTTTTGAAAAGTCATTTGAGGCAATGAGAACCTGAATTGAAGAAAAGTGGCAGCTTCCAGTTGCTATTATAGGAGCTGTTGCTTTTTCAGCATTTTTCAGAATTAGGTCAGGAGCTGTTTGAGCTAAAGCAATCAAAATTACTGAGTGTCTTATCAATATTGGAGCCTGTAACCAATTACACTGTTCCTTATCTGTAAAATTATGTTGGATTTCTGTTATTTTTCTGGGTAATATTTATAGGAAAAAAAAGAGCACAAGCAGAAAATTATATTGATGTGTGAAGTACAGGTCTGTTACTCTTTCCATGGAAGATATTATCTAATGACTTCCTGACATGTGGTGCATATCCACTGTTACCAGTCCATGAGCCATTAATGGATGAGGAAATGTGCAGCCCAGACAAGCTGGGAGCTGCGACTGGTTTTCTCCTGGAAATCAACCCTGCCATCAGACTAGGGGCAGCAGGGAGGAAACCAGAACCCAACTAAAAGGAAAAAAAGGTGTTTGTCGCACCTGGGTGTTCATGCTTTGTACGTCACGCAGATCTCAGCTGCTCCCTTATTTGTTAGAGAGGAGAGTGCTTCTTTGCTTCTCAGGGGTGCTGAAGTTCAGGGTTTTAATGTTCAAGTCACTTGAATGTTAAGATGGAAAGTGCTGCAGAAATAGCTACCAAGTTCTTGGCAGTGTAATCTAAGTATAATACACTGTCTATTATGGGCAGGGACAGATGAATGCACATAACATTTTGTGCTGTCCTCAGCCATCATTTTCTTGTATTGCTATTTTTTCCATCCCAGGTAATTTCAAACCAGAGAAAGAAACCAAGTAGTTCAGTTTTATTAATCAGAGATGAAGTCTCTGCTAATAGAAGCTAGAGCTTCTTGTGATACTGTTTGAAAACACAGGAATGTCAAAAGTGCAGTGCTGGACAAATTTTCTTGTAAAAATGCTCTCCCAATACCATTTTGTGTGACGTGAGGTCTTCATTTCCATTTCTAATGTATCACCTACTCACTGAGATGGAAGCTGATTGTGCTTTAAATTGCTCTGTGCTGCCTGTACAAGCCTTTAATGCACTCAGGAAGGGGAAAGGAGCCACAGAGCTCCAAGAGAACTCACCGTGGTGTTCTGTGGTCAAATGAAGCCCACCCAACCACAGCTGCTCAAATGTTAGTACCAGTGATCATGTAACCGCATGGAAAATGGTTAAACAGCTGGCAGCTAACCCTGTCTATGCAAGAAGTCGTCAGCTGGCTCAGCCTGCTGTGCATTGGGCTTCTGCCTGCTGTAAAACTGTTCTTCTGATGTCTCTGAGAATGCACTAATAAAGCAAGATCTAAGGAACACCCTCTACCACAAATTCAGACTCTTAAGTTATCTGTCTGTGCTTCAATTCAGCACGTTCTAAACTGCGAAGATGAACACAGTTTTTTTGGTTTTAATTTTCAGTTTGAATACATCTTTGTAGCTAAAATTTGTTAAAGTATGGGCCCATATAGTGTAACATCTTTGATACCCTGGAAAATGGGCTAGAGCGCACTTGTAGGAAATTTGCAGCTATACTGAGGGGATCACAGCTGGAGGCTGTTTCTCTAATGAGCTAGAGGAATTGGCCAACACAAACTTAGTAAAATTTTACTGAGGCAAATGCAAAGCCCCTGTGTTAGTAGGACCTGGAATTGCAGTGGACAGCAAATTGAAGGTGAGTCAGCAGAGTGCCCTTGCAGTGTTGAAAGCTGTATCAGCGAGAGGGAAATGTTTGTTCCCTCTGATTGGCACTCATGAGTTTGCATGTGGAGCACTGTCTTTTTTGGGAGCCCCTTAGTACAGGATTGACAAATACCTTTGTAGGGGCCCTTGGGACGAGGGTGGTTGGAGTATGGAAGCCCCAGATGTAAAGATAGGCTGGAAGAGCTTGTTCAGCGTGGGGAAAAGAAGGCTGAGGAGGAATGAAGTTGTAGTCTTCCACTAAGTAAAGGAGTGTTACAGGAAAGATGGAGCCAGATTCTTCCCATAAGTGCAGAAGGAAGAAACACTGCAGCAAGGGAAATTTCACAGGGACATAATGAAAAATCCTCACAGTGGGGAATGGTGGTGTACTGTAACAGCTTACCCAGAGCAGTGGAAACATTGTCCTTGGAGGTTTTCAGCATTCAGCCGGGCAAAGCCCTTGACTTCTTGATTGAACTTCTAGGTTGTCTCTGCTTTGAATGGGAGGTCAGACTAGGTGAGCTTCAGAAGTTGCTCCAACTTTTTTTTTTCTATGATTCTACAAATATAGGGAAGCTGATGGTTGATTACCTCCAAGGATGAGGTGACAGTGTGACCTGGTGTGTTTCTACTCCCTCAGCAGGTTATTGACATAAGATTACTGGTATACGTTTTGTTATTTACTAGCATGGGGTTTGTTGTTCATATGATCAGTGCACATGGGCACCAATTTACAGGCCCACTGGCACAAACAGAGGTTATTTGTTTATCTTTTCTGTCCACATCTCGTGATCTGTTTTAATTTTTTTTTTAAACTTGCTGTTTTCCTTGCAAGGTAAAGAGAGGGGGCAGATAGTTTGGTAAATAAAAAAGGCTCTAGAATGGAGAAACAGACAATGCTGAAGTAAAAGTACCACAAAGTGGCCCATAGTCTTCCTCTGAGTTTTAGGTGTAGAATTGACTACATGGAACTTCTTTTCTCTAGCTGTCACCTGCTAGTCACTTGCTGAGTTTTTGTGTAAACTGTTACATTTTTAACAGTTGCATTTGTGTTAACTGTTACATTTTTAACATTTAACAGTCCAAATATGCTCTTGCCTAGGTTGCTGCAGCAGTGCTTTGAGGATATGTAGTTTACGGAAGAAGTCGACTCCTCGCCCAGCAGTCCCCAGTGACCTCCAGAGTGCTCATTCTCATGGTAGGTAACCAGCACTGAGCAATATTCTGTCTGTGCTTTGTTTCAGGGAGGCAAAATAGAGAGTCAAGAACTGTTAAGTGCATAATGGACCCATGGCTGGTTTTTCAGTTAAACACATGACTCTTGAAATTTTTGTGTTGTATCACAAATGTCAAAGGACATCAAACCAGCATGCTTTATTTACAGAAAACATTGTTTTAAGACATCCCATTTTTAAAAAGTGCTTTAAGGTTTTGTTTTATAATCCACTGCCTATGAAAGGAACTTGTGTTAGTTTACTACACATATTAAATGCCAAGTGAAGGAAGGCCTAATTCTACATGTCTTGTACATGTAGGTCTTTACACAGGTCTAAGCCTGTCTTACCCCTTGTGTCAGTGTAAATGAAGTTCATTGGATTATGGACTGCTGCTTTCCATATTTAGTTTGACTACCAGGGTGAGTGGAAACATTTTGGCTGACATGATGGAATACAGATCAAAGCTTTAAATCTATTGCTTTTCGTTTTAAACTAACGTCAAACATCTCTGATGTGATGTCATAGAATACAGCTCTATGAACAGCAAGAGCAATGTTGGTTTTTTTTTATTATTGACTGAAACAACTACAGTTGTCTCTAACCAAACTATTCACTTTTTAAAAACACATTGTGGTAGGGCCTTTGGGACATGGATCTGTTCATGACTGCAGATGTTAAATTCCCATGGTGTGGTATCAATAAGATGTACAACTACTTATGTCTTAGTGTGTTACTTCTGTGTGCTTTGAAATGCGTGCATCCTGCTTTTCCCAGAGAGCAGGCTGTCAAGGACTTGATGGTGATCTTGCAGATCGTGTGTCTGCACTCTGCTTGTTCCTTTATGGGGGTGTATGCTCTTGTTTTTTTCATAATCAGAGGTTGACCGATTTGATTTCATTACGAAACATGGAGGATGATGGACAGATGTGTCATTTCATGTCATGGATTGTTCCATTTCAGAACCAGTTTAAGGGTCTTTCACTTCCATACTGTGCTAAATATTCATTCGTTGTCCAACAGTATCCTGTGGCAAGAGATTACTGTGCTTTCCTCTCCCTGTGCTGATTTAGACCACGTGGTTACACAGATCTGATCCAGGCCACACAAACCACTGAATCAGCTCAACTGATGGAGCAGAAAACTCCACCATGAGACAGGAACCTTCATAATAACATTTGGTTTAAAAGGTTTCCTAATGGGAGACTACGCTCCTAAAACCACAAGCTCTTTTGGAAAATCTATTAAACTTGTGCTTCTCAGTCACAGAGCTGTTGAAAATGCCAGCATGGTGCGTGTTTCTGTTTCCCAATCCAGTGGAAATGGCCCATGAAGCGTTATCTAAACACAGTGGGGGCAAGAACATGAGCTTAGTTGCCTGATTTTTCAGCTGGGGTTAGTAGTCAGCAGCTTCTGTTGCACTGATTGCTTTCATCTGGGTCTTGAATCCAAACATCCCTTTGGTACTGATGACTTGTAAAAATCCAGAGTGGTCCTTAAAATACACCAAGAACAGTTATAGGGAACTCAGACATCTTAAAATCGCGGATCCAAAGGGACTGAGTTGATTCCTTACTCACATTCTACACTGTGTTTTGAAGAACAGATTTGTTTTCTAAATTTCTGCTTTCTGAAGAGTATGTCCTCATTTTTGTTCTTGCATTGACCAGAACAACAAATTTGGTGCATCTCTGTGTATCAGTCTCTTCCACGTTTTGTTTTAGGTTTTCAGTACAGTTTTTTGTGCCTCCTCTAATCAGCTGCAAGCAGGCACCTATGCCAGTCTTATTGAGGGACCAAGGGATGAACCTAAAAAAAGACAATAAATAAAAAGTATGACTCTATAACTAAATCCTGGAAATTAGTGGTGCTTCTGACTTAACCTAACGGTTACAAATCAGCCCTCCCTGTGTATTTTTCTGAAACGGATCTCTGTTTTCTCAGTGCTCTCATCCATTTTCTTTTTCTAAATGAGACTCTCGAACAAATTCCTGGCTGACGTCTTCTGGAGCCAACTAGATATTTCCTAGTGAATAATTACTTCATTGTTCTTCTAAAGAACCTTGCGTCTTCCTCGTTTCTTTTTTATCCTCTCCTACCTACCTCCTTTTGCTCTCACTCTGCATACTTAGGCAGAATAGTACAGAACAGACGCATTGAGATATTAGTGAGAATTCATGAAGATAAGGCACACCACACCTTATCTACCCTCATTCCCTAATTAGTTAGAATCTAACTGGTGATCTTACGGGTTGTTTGCTTTTAAAACCTTGTCATTCTCACCCCAGGGCCTGGTGTAGGCACACTTGCCATCAGCAGTTTTCCTTCAGAGCTCCACCAGGCCTCTAACCCGTGGTCTGCTGAGGACCATCTGCTCTTTTCATGTGCCTTTCTACTGATACCAAAACAATTTCCATCTGACTAGCCTGTGCTTTGCACAAATAAAAACCTTTTGGGCTGCTGCTTCTAAAGTAGATTTACCTTCAATCACCATTTATTAAATCTCTGTCCATTAAAAACCATAGCTTGCAGAAGCTGTGTGCATTAAGCCTGATTATAGAGTCAGTAGAGAAGAGGGAGGGGGCCAGCAGTTGCTATCGGTGTATTGCCTTGTTTTTCTGCTTGTCTGGCTGCTGGTAACACTTGTGACAGGGTGCATATCGGAACAGGAGTCTCATCATTTGGCTTTGATTTTGTTCTATGTATTTGTCTCACCTTATATTTAAGCTGTAGCTTAATGATTGTTGGCTTCAGGAAAAAGCCTGCTCAGACTACATGACTGAAATCAGGGTTTTCTTTGATGCTGGGGTACTAGTTCCATTATGGAGGGGATTAAGAAAGGAAAGTTCACAGGTTCCTTACGGAGGATGAGTGGCTCCTTCAAACGCACTTCATTTAAAGGCTCAGCATCTGGATCACAGAGGGTAAGTCTGCAATTACCCAAATAGTACAGCCACAGGGAAACAGCTGGAGGCACTGTTTGGCCCTCTTGCTTTTAACAGCTGGTACTGTTATAAATGAGAACTATTCCCTTTGTGCTCGTTTAAGTCTCAGAGGTATGAGTCGCACCCACTGCACTGGTTCTAACAATGAATCTTACTCATGTTACAGGAGTCCTTTCACAAGTTCCTGTTTTAAGGATCTTTGGGTTAAATGTCTCTGTACAGGGCTAGCCTGTAATTATTCCTGTCCGTACTCAAAATCACATTTTGATGGCTATTCATAGTGTTCGTTGCCAGTATAGATGCAGGAAATGTGAAGACTGGTAGGATGTATACAAGATTTTGATGTGATTCACTAAACTACAGATGATAGATTCTATAGGAAATAGTCTGTGGTTAGAGTTATTTGCTGTGTACGTTATGAATGAAAAAGCAAGGCAGAAGAATGAAGACATGAGTGATTGCTTTATAATGTATGAGCTCACTGTTGTTATCATAAGCTTTCATGTAGTAAGTTAATAGTAAGAATTTAGTTTTTAACTGCTTTCTAGCTGTTAAGAGAATTTATGTACCTATTTTGTCCATAGATTGGTAGATTCTTTTACAAAAAATGTAGACTTACTTCAGCTCAGGGTTACTTAGATTCCAGCTCAACTGGCCTTTTTCAAACTGATTCTATTCAAATAATGAGAAATAGTTTTTTCTACTCTTCGAACCCCTGCCTCTAATTCAAACCCTTTTACCTCTAATTTCTGCTGATTGTCATCACAGTGTTAAAGTCAGATCCTGGTGATCTGACTGGGTGAAAGGGGTGAAACTCTGAAAAGAGGAATATGTAAACTGAGAGAAAAATGTCACACAGGCAACTAAGTATGTATTAAAATGTTTCCTTCTTTAAGAAGGTTGTTCTGTATGATGTCCAGTATTGGTCATAGTCATCTGTGCAAAAGAGAATATGTCTGGGTTTGAGGGACTTCTTCAGCAGAGACTGATGGTCATGGGCCGTCACCAGGGGAATTCCAAGCACCATCTCAGTATAAAGTAATTTACAGATTTACAGTGATGGTTTTTATGCACTGACTGTGGACCCTGGCCCTTTTCTCTGCTAGAGATTGTCAGGCTGCCTGTAATACCTGCATTACAGGCCCAATTACAGACATTGAGTGCTGGATTAAAAAAAAAAAGAATGCTTCAACTGTAACTTCCTTGGCACCAGGGCCAAGGCTAAACATTTGGATCAAAACAGAAGGTGTTTGCAGTGGGTTCAGTTTTTCCTCCTCTGATGGATGTAAAGCAAAGTGGCAGAATGAAATGTCAGCTCATACTTAACAAGTGTTACTTTGGGTAACTTTGCCCGTTACTTGTACAGTTGTTTCCTGGGTGCCTCATGACAAACCAGGCTGTCCTCCAAGAATCTTGCATTTCATGAACAACTGTGTATTGCTTGCTTTGTCACCCAGATGACTTCCAGCTTCATAGGCTGGTAGTATTCGCTTTATTTACTGAATAATACAAAGAAATAATTATAAAGGAAGTTGAATGGGATTTCCCCTTTAAAATGTCCGTAAGCCTGCTTTGCTACTGCAAAACATACAGCATTTTACTTCTTGGATGGAATAAAGTCAGAGTAAAATACCCAGAAAAAAATGGCTTAATTTTGTCCCACTAATCCCATGGGAAAGACTAGTCAAGTGAAGGTAGAAGGAACACAATGCAGATTTTGTTTTTCTTTACTTCTTATTATAAGAAAATATTGTCTTTCAAAAGCTGACAATTCTTTTCATGGCTTGCTTATTTTAGTCTTCCTAATTCTTTTGGTGTTTATTTGCTTTAATGTCCATTTCAGAAACAGAAACTTTACCTTTTGTGAAAAAAAAGTTATTAGAGTTGATTAAAAAACTAGGTTTTTGTGCTTATGTAATAGGCTGGGAGTGTTACTTCTGCCAGAAATGATGTGGGTTGGCTCTCTGAGGTCAGTAGCACACTGTCATCATCCAGGCAGGTGAAGTGCTTGTCTCTGGGAGTCAGGACATCTCGAGGCAGGAAAGTGGGCACTGTTGTGCTTGAGAGTGTTTTGTATTGACTGTTAATTTTTGCTAATGATACAGCTGAAAATGGGAATTGAAACTGGTCTTGAATGTGTGTCCCTTGTAGGGGTGTAGTGCTTCAGGATATGTCTGGAAAACCTATGCAGGAAATGGTTGAAGCCACGTGATGTAGCCAAGCACTAAGGTTTATAATGACAATTTCACCTACTACTCTAATCTTTTTCCCTTTTGCCACTCTCACTCTTGCTTTTTTCTGAGGAATGTGTAACAGTGTGTGGTCCTGGCCCATGATTTTAACTTCCAGTTTTTACTGCAGTAATGCTGGATACCATTTTACTACTTAAAATGTGTCCCGCTCAGCTCTTTACTCTGCTTAGCTTTCCTGTGTAGTCCCCTGATTTTGCCAACAGTGCTGTAGAGGAAGATAAAATTTTATTTCCTGAGCAGTTTTACAAAACCACCTGTTGCTACTTGCTGTGCAATTAAAGGCGTAATTCTCTCCCTCAGCAGAGAATGCTCCAAATGAAATGTGAAACCCATAATGTTTAAGAAAGGAGTTTCCTTGTGCGTCTGTGTTTTGGTTTTGTGCCTCGTAAACATCTCAGTTTATTAATAAAAGATACAGCTTATCTGGATGCACATCACTGGTCTGTCGTTCCCACTAATGGGAATTACTTCAAATTACTTTTCTAGTACTAAACAGTGCTTTCATCTCTGCTTGTGATCTCCATTGACTTGATCTAAATGTCTTTAAGATGTACCTACTATGACTCATTTTCTGTTCCTCTGAAAAGAAAACCATTTTATTGAAACAGCTTTACTCTGCATTTATTTCTCTTTGCCTATAATTCTTTCATGCTTGTAAATTCTCTGCGATTATCTGTATAAGGATATATTCAGTACAAGCCTTCCAGATGCTCAGATTTAAGCTTTTATAGAGCCACTAATGTATTTTATCACTGTCTCCTTCCTGGCTGTGAAATGTGGTACAAGAAATTACAGTAATGCCTAACAAAAAATTTAAATAATATTTTATTTAAATGTAGTAGACAACTTTAAAAATCTCAACAGCACTATTATAGAAAGTATAATGCATCTGTGTAATTTTTTAAAGGTAATACAGTATTACCCAATGGTTTATTGGAAAAGCTTCCATGGATTAAAAGGAAAAAAGATTATTAGACCTTCAGACTAAGGCAAATAACTTGTCCTATGTTTTGTAAGTGACCAGACAAACCAGTGATGAGTACATTCTCATAGACAGAATGTAGCTTCTAGGCAGAAAACCAATTTTGTCTCCTCTTTAGGTCACTGTTTTGATCTGTCTTACCATTTGTTAACGAAGCTTGAAAATTGGTATGAAATCCCTTGAAGTGAGTTGCAGTCATTAATCTTAAATTGTATGTTTTGTGTGCTTCCTTATCACAATATTAAACTTCAAATAGGAAAAAAAGACTAACAAGATGAATTCAGTTTCTGCTCCTAAACTATTTGTCAAGCAGCTGTGATTTCCTTCAAATTGCATGCCTTTTGATGGTTTAGGTTTGCAATGATCATAGGTGTATTTGGAAGTTTTCTGCAACTAGTTAATATTGCAGAATATGGTTAAATAGATCCTTTGGTAACAGTGAAATAGTTTTCATACTCATTCCTTTTGAGAGTTTCAAATTTTTCCCTCCGAATTTCTGCTGTGATTAAGATGTGCCAGTATTTTAGTCAATGTCTCAGTGGCTCAAAAGATAAAAGTGCTGTATTTTTTACATTTTGGCGAGTCAGGTGAGTGATGGAAGTGAGAAAATAACTGGGACATAATAAAATTCATTTATGAGTATGTCAGAGCAGGTTCTGTATCCTCTTTGATGTTCCAAAAAATAACAGGGCAGTAATTAAACTGTTATCACAGGTAGACTTTCATGGCCATAACGGGAAATAGAAGCTGACTTGTGTCTGAAGAACAGGCCAGCAGGTTATCAATTGCCCCTTCTCAAATGAACAAAGACTGTACTTAGCAGCCTGTGCTCTGGTCGAAGCTCATGAAGTGAGACACAGCACCACTGCCTGTGCTCCTCTGTGTAATGGCAGAAGGGAATGTCAGATTGGAATAATCTCTATCAGAGTAGCTGAGTTTTTAAGAGAAGCTGAAATCCATTATATTTGGGTATATAACTTTGTCCAGTTTTGACAGATCTTTTCTACAGAGAGCATTCTGCAGCCTCTGTCACTTCCCTGCCCTGGTGGATCGAGGCAAGGGAAATGAATCGATCACTAAAACACCGAGGCACTTTAGTGTTGATGAAGTATCACAATGTCCTTCAACAGCCTGGATAAGAGCATTGTGAAAAATGTCTAATAGAGTATGTGTTAGACAGCACCAGCTCATCTGAGTAGGAATTGGAAATAAATCCTTTAACGCCCTAAGCAGGATGCACAATTGGCCAAGTGAGCTGTAAGGCTTTTGTTTTGCTGTGACACACCATCCAAAGGAAGAGTATCGGTATAGGAGAGGATTTGTCCAGTTTGAAATATAGAACCCAAAGGTTCTCCTTGCCACGTTCATGACCTTCTTCTTGACATCCTGTTTCTTCTCAAGACAGACAGTGTAAGGTATGGCTTTAGGAGTCTCTCTGCTGTCAGGAATTGTTCCTAAGGACTCGGGTCTCTATTCTGCAGGAATGACTCATCCAGCATAGTCAGGCACTCGGCATTGCAGTAAACCCTGTCCCTACAAGTCAGTGTATTGCAGACATCCAGCAGAAGCAGATGGTGTGTGCATGCAGTGAGTAATATCTGATCTGTAGCACAAAGGAAAGGCTGCCATAAAGGCATGGAAGCTTGCTGCTCGAGATAGGATAGAAGCATGGAATGAGTGACAAGACCTCTTGCACTATGTAGCTGTTAAAGCCTCGTGTACCTCTACCCAAAGTGCTGCCTGCATACGACTGCTGTGTCATGGTGGCTTCCAGCAGGGTGAATGTCATGAGTTTTGTGGGAGCTTTTTTTAGTTTAAGCCCAAATGTTTGGCAAATTCTTAAAACTGACGGTAGCTGTTACGTACAAGGCACATCTCATAGAACATCTGTATGTCTGGGCAAATACTGCATAACCCCCAGGGTTTACAGGCAGTGCAGCCTGTCCCCCAGCTGGATACATACGTGACATGACATGAGTCCTGTACAGCAGTCATGGACTGACTATCAGAGTCACCTTGGGAGTTACGGAATAATGGTTTTTACTTTTCAGCAATTTGCTGCTGTTCTGTTTGCCAGTTTATATTCACTTCTGGCAACTGTGGGACTTGCATGCATCTGTGTCTTTTGCAACTGTGCTTTGCTGCCTGTTTCCCAACATGAATTCCACCTAGTCTCACACACAAAAACCTGCCATAGGTACTCGGTTCATGCTGATCCTCTTGCTAGTTCTTGCTTACAGCATCTCTCCAGTGACAGACTCAAGCCTTATGCAGCTCTGAGTGGAGAAAAATGAGAGCAGAAAGCCTTGAGCAGTTTTCACTTTGAGTGTAGTTTTGTTGAAGGAATCTGTCAAGGGTGGATACTTAGTACAAACTGAAACAAATGCTCATGAATACTGAAAATCTCTTTCTGACTTTCAAACAGAAAAACAAGTGCATATTAGACTGCTTCTGAGGTGGATCATTTGACAGTAGCAGGAGATGCAGAATGTGACTGTAAGAGGCCTAGAAAACACAAATGTGAATAAACAAATGAAGAAAAAATTTTTCTGGAAAGTGATATTAATTCATGTCTCATGTAGCAGTAGTAGGTTAGTTGATCTTGCAGTGAAGGGTGTGGATTGGAGTACTCACTGCTTTGCAGTCCTAAGTTTGAAGAATCAGCCACTGCCTTAGTAAACAGAACCTTTCTGGTGCTTTTTCATTTCAGACTCTACGTTAGTGGAATCTTCTACAAGTGGTTGAGATTCTTTTAATTTAGTCCTTAAAATGAGATGAAAAACATGGGTGGCAGAGTAAAGGAAGACTCAGCGTTGAAAAAGAGATGTTTCATGGGTGATGTGGTGGATTGTATCAACAGTTGAACTTCACTGTTCTGTTCCTACGTGGTGAAATTGGGCAACTCCATTTTCCTGTTTCTTTTATGTGTCTTGTCCACAGGAATAGTTTTCTGTTGTGTGTGGGTCCCAATCTCTAGTGGAAATTCTATGATCTACAGTAATGGAAAAGTTAGAAAAGCTATAGCTGGCTAAACCTGATTTACTGTTCCTCTGATCATATCCCCCCACCCTGCTTCAAGCCTCTTTTCAAATAAAAAGTAAGCCATGAGATAACCTGCTTAAAGGCCTATATTTGGACCCCAGTTTTACCTCCTAGTATGTATGTTATTTTTTGTGCTGTCACTACTTTTGTCTGCCCCGTGCTTTTGCCAGCTGTTAGCAGGCAAATTATTGATAGTAAGCAGCAGAAGTGTCATTGTAGGGTTAGCCACTTAATCCAGTTTGGAGATGGGAGAAGTCTTGTAGACAGGCCTTAGCAGGGTGGAATCAGAAAGCCAGTTGGTCTTGAAAAGCATCACGAAGCTGAAATAGCAAAATTTGAATGTACTTATTTGTGAGGAGTGGAAAAGGCCTGGAAAGCAATGTTACATAACCAACAGCTGGTTCATCAGCCGATGAAAAGGAGGGTGGAGAGGATTAAAGACAGGTAGCAGGAGCTGTGAAAGGCAGCTGTACATGCCAGATTGCCCAGGCTGCAGGCGGGGGAAGCAGTGCTGGGGAGGCAGCAGCTGAAGCAGATCAGCTTGCCCAGGCAGAACATGGGCAGTGATTAAAGCGAGCCTCTGAAGGACTTGAGCAAATGTGGGGAGAGTGACAGGGCAGTGATTGCTGAGCAGATACTGTGAGAATTGCAGGGGAGAGTGGGAGAGCACTGACTCAGACCACCCCAGACTTAAGTGCTGCTTCCTCACTATCTAGGCTGTGCTAGAAGACCACCACACGTTCAGTCTGGAACATCAATCTAACGTCAAATAAGTAAAAAACCAGAGGTACCCTGATGAATAATCGTGACATAATTAGAGAAGAGTCTTGCATTTAACAAAATGAGGAGACTGCAGGTACAGAGAATGTAGATTTTTTTTTTTCCTGTAACTATGACAACTGATTTCCTTAGTGCAGCTGGTAATATCTTATCCAAAACTTAAGAAACTGATTAGAAGCTTATTTTTCATTATAATCTCATAATCTTTAATGGATAATGCTGTCCTTTTCTGCCAGTAATTTTATTTTTTGGAGGAGTGTGATGCTTTTTGTGATTTTAATAGCATTCCATCAACATGTGATCCAGCAGGAGTTTCTCTGGAGTGTGCAGATGCAGTCACCTATGAATTGTATCCAAGAATTAAAGCAATTGCTCTTCCAAAAACCTGGCTCACCTGACAGGGGTTTATGGTTCGTTAGAGAATACTATGCTCACAGTGTTGATTCTGTTTTGTTAAAATTCTTTTAAAATTCTAAATGTTCCTCATTAAGGCTCCATCAACTAGATGATGTTAGAAGTTTGAAACTGGATTCATTCCCAGGTACTGAAGATAGAAAATTGCATGGCCTTGAACTTTCCATAAGACAACATTCTGTATCACTAGGAGAATATCGTAGTTCTTTTGATGTAAATAGGAAGCTATAAAAGCAATTTTTTGCAGTCACAGTAAAAATTAACTAATTAACTGATTACAGTGACAGTGTCTCCTCTAAGCATGAATAAGGATTTTGAGGATGAAGTTGAATATAATTTCACCATGTCATCATTAGCACCTGCTTTCTTCAACTCTTTGTGAAGATGTGCTGTAAAACAGTATCAGCTTGTCTGATGTCCTCTTGGAAATGACATGAAAAGGCAGCCTTGTTCTATAAAGATTAATCTCTAATAATAGCACAGTAAAAGATGTAACAGCTGGTATGGATTAATATTCCTTAATATCTACTTTCATGTGATTAATAGCTGAATGGCTTAAGCTCCTACCGGTGGAAAGCAAACGGCGGTTACTAAGCTTTACTAAATGTACTGTTTGTAATTTTTTTTAACATAATAGACATTTAAATGTTTTTCATTTTTTATTTCCGGTGGTTTTAGTTGACTTTAACTTCCCTCCTTCCCAATTTTCCTGTCGCAGGTCACATATTACAAATTGTCTTTCACAAAAAAAGGGAGGAATGAGTTGTTCAGGGGTTGATCCTCTGTTGTTTCTAGTACCCATTCCTAAAACCATGATCATAGTACAATACAATCATTAACTTCTATGTTGGTTTATTTCTTAATGTATTTTACAGAGATTGACAGGTGAAGAGGAATGCATTTGGTTTTAGGCTTGATGTTCACCTTAAGCAATACATATCTTTGTCCATTTCTACATTGTTGGTGGTGATTTTTATGTTGTATTTTTGCAAATGTAAAATCTTTGTCAGTTTGGAACTGAAGAGTAAAGAGTGAATTCCAAAGCTTTTTAAAAGATTTATTCACCATATGATTAGCTGGATCAGTGCTCAGAGCCCAGGGTTTGCTGTTTTGAAATTACATCTTAAACACTTGAGAATTTATCAAGGTTTTACTGACGTTTGAGTCCCCTAAATATTTTCAATTATAGATATGAATTTTCTCATGAAACTGAAGATTGCAAATACAGGTGGGAATCAGGGGTACTGCTCATGACTTGAGAAGTTTTTTCCATTTAGTGTCTAATAAATTCAGAGGTCAGGTGTGAGGCTGTGCTGGGTCAGACCAGAAATCTGTGCTGCCCAGAGCTGGAACAGCACTGTCGAGGGAGTGCTGTAGGACAGATAAAGATGTAGTTCCTCTCCCTCAGAGTTTGCTTCTAGACAGAAGTACTTCAGCTAGGGACTGCGTGGACCAGAGGTAATATTGGGAGGGTTTAGGTGAAATTATGTTTGTTGCCTTTTAGTCAGCACAGCATCTTTCACCAAGGTGTTCTACAGCTTAGCTGCAAGTTGTATGGAAGTCACACTCATTGAGCTCATTAGTTTTGTGAAGCAGTTTTTTATGTTTTAAGATTTCTTTAGCCTGACACTTGGTATCCCAAGTTGAGAACCTTTTGATTTTGCTGTTGAATTTTGTACATGCTTTTGTATTTAGTTCTGATTTCACTTCACAATTCTGTTGAGCTGTCCTTACAAAATCCTGATTATTCTCATTCCCAGAATCAGATTAGACATTTTTTTGTTTGTATTTGTAAGGCTTAGGTTTGAACAGAGCAGTAGAAAGGTGAAAAGTCAGTGTGCTTTCCTAAATCACTAGCTTTGAGCATTGAAACACTGACATGAGGTGACCTGACATGCCTTCACTAAACACTAGTAAGTCTGGCTGTTTGGTGGAGTCTTTCATCCTAGAGAATCCCAAACTGTTGTATCAGCTTTCTGTCTTCACAATAGTTCATTTACCAGAGAAATGCCTCCACCTTCTCAGAAGGATCCTGACATCAAGTAACACTAATTTTTATTCTGTTTTAGTGATAGCTCTGCTGGTAACTAGTGCTTCATGTAGATCTTCTCCCAGCCTTTTGGTTTACCAGAATAAGGACCCTCATAGGACCCGGGGACAGCCAGGCTCTGTACCACACTGATCTCATCTAAAAGCGTTTTTGGTTTTGGTTGCCCACCCCAGGCGCACAACCACAGCGGTGACCCCTGTGGCTCAGAATGTCTGATCTCTGCTGCTCAGCCTCTTCTCTCTGCTGTTCTTGCCTCTTGTTACCTGCTCGAGTGCTGAGGGCTGTGAGCAGCTGAGGCGGGTTCTGTGGGCATTAGCCCTGAGTGCATTATGGATCCTGATCCATTTGGTTCTTTGGAAACACGGCCGCCTGCTGCGAGCCCTCCCGAGGAGCAGAGCCCGGGAGTGGCTGTGTTCCAGGAGCTCGGGATTACTGTTACATTTGTGTATTTCATTCAGGAAATAGCGGAAGGGAAATAACTGGCTTTTTGGAAATGGCTGGCCCAGTCATTTGTCATTAGTGTCCCACTCCAGTCCGTGGCCTCGTTAATTTTAATCATTACTTCCCTCTCCCATAATAAATCCTATGGTATTAACATTTTGCTGTTGATAAAGCTTTAGTAGTTGGAATAAATAAACCCACTAATGCAATCTCTGATCTTTCTGACATTCACCTGTGTCACTCAGTCGGACTTCTAAGTGTTTTTCATTTAAATTACAGATGTTCTGAAGTTATTTTTTTCAAGCACTGAAGGAGAGCCTTGTTGCCTTTGTTTTGTATAACAGCATATTAGGAGGAAGGTACAAGGGTACTTGAATTTACTAGAAACTACTTGAATTTAAGCTGTTTGTGCCATTTTCCATCCTCTCTGGCCTCTAGCTGCTGAGGAGGTCTGTGTTAGGCCCTTTGGGATACCAGCCCTGGGAGGATGTCTTTGAGACACCAGAAATCTGAACTGGTGCCAGGTGTCTGGGTTCAGGCATTTGACTTAGCATTTGGAAATTCTTTTGTTAGAAAATAATGTGAACTGGTCCCCACAAAGCCCTGTTAATCTTATGGGTCTAATTCATTAGCAAACACTGCCTGAATCAAGAACTAGAGCAAATCATCTCACTGTCACCTTGATTTTTTTTCTCTGAAAAGAAACAGAAGCCGTGAAATTTTCATGGAATGAAGGTGTGGGGGGTGGTATTTAACTTGGTCAAATTGCTTTGATTTTCAAATAATTGTCATGTTGCTAAGGTAAAATATTCTACTAATATTAAATTTTCATTAGTTTGTACATGTTAATATGACTCTCATTACTGCTCTTCAAAGTGTTGAAATGGGTAAGTGCTTTTGTTTTCTGTGCACAGGGACACAAAACAAATGCATTTTACTGTTTCGCTAGAATACTAGATAATTTAAAGCAGATTTGAGTAATTTAGAATGAAAATATACTAGTAAAACATTTCTGTGTCAACCTGTGTTATGGTTGCAGAAATGCTAGCTAAAACACGAGTTGAAAAGGACATGAAAACTGGGCTGCAAAACTAATTAATTCCTGTACACAAAATAAGGAAACTGTGTTCAGGTTGCTTTTTGCAGCAATATATAGAGAAACAGATGCAGCTTGAATGAGAGAGTGTTTGCAGTTGAAACTTTCAGGGATCAGAATTGCCCAGTTCCAGGAGTATTGATGGGCCCCCAGTTCATGTATTCTCATCATTCTAAAGGAGAGGCAATTTCCAGGCTTTCTGGCAAAGTTACACAACAGTCAAAGCTGATTTCTTAGAACTGTTGTGTGGTGTTAAATGGTGTTTAAAATCCACATTATATTTTGGTGTTGGCTGTATGCAGCGGGATGAGTCCTTTTCCCCAACTGCAGTGCTTTTACCTTGCTATTTTAATTTTGCTACACCGGTATCTGTAGCAGGATTGTTTTAGTTTAAATGAAACTATACTTATTTATACAGTTATTAACCAGAATTAGAGCATTATTCAAATAACTGCTATGTGGAATACCTGTTATTTCCTTAAGCCTCCACTGGATAAATGGCCTGATGAGCTTGGGAAAAATATAGGCACACTTTTGTGAAGCTTTTGTAATTACCAACAGAAACCAGTGACCTTTCCCCCATGCTGATGGAATCCATTACTCAGTTACACAGCACAGAGGTTAGCAGCTCTCCTTCTGCTATGTTCAATTAGAAGCTGACACAGGTTAATGTCCAATATATCCCCTAGGTGGATGGTGAGATTGGGAAAAAACACAGCAGCCACTTGGATTTTCTGCATTGGGCTTCAGAGCTTTTTGGGTTCAACATGTCGTGTTGCTCTGGAAAGGCTGCAGTACCGAGCTCTTCCTCCCGTGGTGTCACCAGGGGTAGGGACAGGGACCAGCTCAGCCTGCTAAGGAAGGTGTGTTACCCCCTAGTGTTTATGCTCCGGGCTCCATCCAGTGCTGAGGCTGGGGGACGGCTCCAAACCTTGCTGTCTCCCCCAGCAGCAGTGAAGTGGGCAGACAGAGGCTTCCCAGCCACCTCTGGCAGTGCTCAGACATTGCCATTCTGGCATATCCCCGACACGGGGGGTAAGCACATTCATGTAACAGGTATATAATGAAGCACAGGGGCTGTCCCTCCAACTTCACTGGGTTTGTCTCTCAGGCCAATATTTAGTACCCTGCCTGAATAAGTATATGAGCCCCTGGTTTGCTCCTGCAAATTGCACTGCAAAAAGTGTTCGGTACCAAGAGAACTCTCTACCAAATCACATTTGTCAGTGTATGGAAAGGCAGGATTTAGCTGCCAGTACAACCTTTGCTGGTGTGTTCCCAGGCTTACACAGGGTAACAGTGGGTCAGAAAAAGAAAGTGTCGCCTTCCTAAGGCTTTCCTGGCCTTCATCACATTCATGATTTAGTCTTCTTTCAACAGCCAGATGCACTTGGATTAATCAGCCACTAGATAGAGCTGTGCTATATAGAAAGGACCTCACTCTGCAGTATTACATTGAAATTTGGTATTCCCTAGTACTGAGCCGAAAAAAAGGATCAGTTGTTGCAAAGGACAGATATCAGATAAGACAGGAAGCATTCTTTCTCCAAGATGCAGTAAAATTCCCCCTCCATCCCTAATTATACAATAAGATCATGGATCTTTTCTAAGTGTACCTTATAATAAGACTTCAGTGAGTAGTCCAATTTAATTCCTATACATTAATTATTAAATAAGGCATATCTTTAAATTACCACAGCAATTAATTTTTAATCAAGCAGTCATCACAGAGCTGTTTTATCATGATTGTGGACAGGAACCTTGAAAGCAAAGTTTGTATTACCTTTTTGATTTTTCATTTCCCATATTCCGCTTCTCTCCTCCTCCCTTCTCCAGGGCTGAGAAATGCTCACATATTGATCAAAGGGTCATAAACATGAGAAAAAGGAATTACCTGTTCTATTACCAAATAAAACTCAGAACAAGATTGCTTTATTTACTACTTTATGTATTTTTATTCTAATTTATGTAATTTATAGTGCTAAACTTCTGAGATGTGTTTATTATAAAAGATCATTAGCAAAACAACTAAGGATAGGTTTAGTCTTTTGACTGTGTTTAAGGTGTTGTTTACCAAATTTGTATTGAACTGGTACTAAACTACACTGTGTGCTTGAGGCTGCAGAATACAGTATAATTCATACTGAAAGATTTGCAAAAGTTATATGGAAGTTGAAAATGTGTAGGTTTGACAGCTTCTGCTGGGAGTAAGTAGTGCTGTAAGAACAGGACAAAAACAACCTCCCTTCAGCAAAAACTACTGATGGCAGGCACAGGCACAGCACAGACATTGTACAGATTATTCCATGTGTATTCTGGCAGTGGGCCTCAGCCATGAACAGCAAGAAGTATCTCTGGGTGTTTCTTAGTGGCCTGTTCAGTCCTTGGCCCTCATTGGAACAGTTCCAGAATGCAGGACTTGAGGCCAGTTCAATGGGTGAATGTCTTGCAGCCATGAGGCCATAACAATGAAAGAGTTTTCTAGCAAATTCATACATTTAATTTTTATATTTTCACTTTTTCGTGTTCTGTGGTTGAATTGAGCAAAGAGTCCTTAACACACACTTTATCAAACACAAGCAAAATTTTTAATAGCCAGTGTTATGAGTGTGTATTTGATGCCATTTTGTTCTCAATTCTTGCCAATAAAATGGCACTCAGCCTGCTGGTTGAGTGGATTTGTGATTCTTTCCAAGGATCAGCTGTGGATTAGTGAAGTGCAGCTGGTGTGTTTCTCACGCCAAGTAGTTTGGGCACTTTTTTTATTTTTTAAATGTCCTTCTCGAAACAAATCCTGCCTCTTTTCCTTTGCCTTTTCTAGGGATTTCATCTTGTTTAGAAGTGAACTTCTTTTATCAAACTGTGTGTTAACGAGACTGGGCAAACAGGCATTGCCCAAATTACTCTTTACCAAAAGGTGAATTTAAAGAGATGTTCTTTGTTGAGTTGAACAAGGAAAATTCTTGTTTAAGGGATCTAACTCAGTAGTGAAGCTGCTAGTCTAAAATGCCAGTGATCTTCACCAGCAGTAATCTGTTAGAGACACTAAAGGAAACCTGATGCCTGTTTTAACAGGGGATGATGATTGCTCCGTGAATGTAAAAGCAGCACATCAGCCATTTCTGCCGTAGCTGTCATCAGATTCTCTGTTCTCTGAAGGACTAGCATGAGTATTCGTAAGAATGACCGTTTTTGTACTTAAAAGCAATAAATAGATGGGATGAATGATGAAGAATGCTAGTGACTTCTAAAATTGTCTAAGAAGTATATTACAAAGTACTTCAAACCTTGTTCTCTGTGTAGCTATGTCTGCTCAATGAAAATCTCCGTTTGATGATTGAGTTCCTTGAACCTTGGCTCCTGTTTGGATTCAATTACAGTGATAAAAAGATGCATTTGCCATCAAGAAGTTCTCAGGTGACATTTTCACACTATTCTCTTTCTCATACAAAACAGATCCTTCTTGGAGAAGCACACAATAAGTGGCACATTTAAAGTTCTTCGCCAGATCAGTCTGAAAAGCAATGTTCTAAATCCCCCCTTTCCATGCTGCGAAAGTGAGGAGGTGTTTGGTCTGTGTAATTTGCCTGTGCAGCAGAGCATGTGGAATTACAATGTGCTTTCATCAATTCCTGCTTGTAGCTTTGGGTTCTGCATCTGTTTTATTCAGCTGTGCATTTCAGTGCTTGAAAGCATTGATCATAAGCCTTTCCTTTTGGAAGGACTCCTTTAACCTGCAGCCTGTAACTGTAAATCAAGTGTATTGCTTTCTTGTTCCTAAAAAGTGCAAAGTACTGAATGTTTGGTGGGTCTTTTCCCAGATAAAACAGACCTGTGCTGTTGTGCACAGATTTTCTCACTGATAGTCCTGAAATAGCATTTTGATAAAATTAAGATTGCTGGCAGTACTTTGAATAAGGTGCCTATTTCCTACGTGACTCTTGTTTTAGAATGCTGTTTTCTTTCCCCTGTACCATTCTTGAAAGGCTGCTGGGGGAAAAAAAGTAAAATATCATGCTAATGCTTTATGCCAGTGAGCTGTAACTCTGTAGTAATCTGAGTTCAATGGAACTGCACATTCAGCAAAGTTGAACAGTGCTGAGAACATGTCCTGAGAGCGTCCAGCTTATCCTGAGCTTTGCAAATGAAAGGCACAAATCATCTTGCCTAATCTTTCATGGGAACTTCCAGCCTGCAAAGCCAATAAAATAAACACACTGATGCTTTCTATCACTCCCTGAAAAGGCATTCTTTTGGCTTTAGGCATAATTTAAGTCTACCTATATAATTTGTATAGATGCCTCTATCAAAAGTGTGAACAGAGTAATGAATGTAGTAAAGAGAGTTATACACACAGAAGAAGCCAAATTATTCTGTGCAGTGAATAGTACATGGTCAGTACCTTTATACTGACCTTTCTTAAACTCCTCAGTGAGGCTGGATGCCCCTTGACAAGGATCTAGTACTCTCTTGGACCTGTTCAGGAAGCCATTCAAGAAGAAAAGAAGTGCATCATTTCAGGATTTTTCAGAACTATGATAGTTTGGGGACAGAAGAGGATTCAAGAAAAGAATAGACTCCAGCCTGTATCTGTCAAAGCACAGCCTTATTACCAACTAAACTAGGAGAAGAGTGGCAAGCACTTCCCAGGACACTGAGATAAATGCAGTTGGATGTGCGGAAATACACTTTGCAATCTTGTCTTTTAGAGCTGTACGATAAGAGAACTCTGCTCAGGCCTAGTGGCATTTATCAAGAAGCCAGTATGCAAAACTTTTATATGACTTCCAGTGGAAGAGAGCCAGTGTCATACTAGAGAAGAAGGTCCTAAACAGGCCCAGGTAGCAGGAAGTTAAGATCACTATTAGGCATTTTTCCTTCTCTCCCACCCTTCCTCTCTCATTTTTTTCTTCCCTGCCACCCTCCCTAAGTGGAGTGCTACAAGTTCACTGAATGAATAAATACCATGAGAGTTAATGTAACTATATTAACAGGTAAGTGTATGGTCCAAACAGAGTGCACCCACAAGCTCCCAAATGAAAGGGAAAGCAAGCAGAGAAGCCATCTAAGAGAAATTCTCCTGGGTTCCAGCCAAAGCATATCTGAGACAAAAGTACTGCAATTCTGTAAGTGTAACTTGTTGTGGTATAGCTTTGATGAAATACAAGAAACATTCGCTCTTAAAAGGCAGGCTGAGGAGGTTGATACACACTGTACATTCCAGCAGGATTATTACTGAACAGGTCTTGGAAAGGAGATAATGCCCCAGATTTCAGTCTGCCACATGAAAGCAGCATAAATGTGATTGCTACAGCTAAATTACCAGAGGATTGCTAAATGTTTTCTGAAGTGTGTATAATATATTGCACATGTACTTTAATCCATATATATGAGGTCTGTATTTGTTTTGCACTTTACAAACAAAAAAAAAAATCTGTGTCTACCTTAGCAAGCTCTCAGTCTCACTAACGGCATGATTGGAAGCTCAGATGCTTTTGATCATGTATTTTATACTTCCACATCTCCAGTATTCACATCTCAAATTAGATCCAGGCGGGTACCAGACCTTTGTAGTGAATTTATATTTCTTATGATCTGTTCAGGTGAGTCAGCATGCAAATAGGCATAGAGATGCGGTCAAGTCTTCCCATATAAAGCCTGTTACAGATTTTCTAGTGAAACTCTGTTTACTTATTTTAAGTTTATTTTAGATTTCAGAACTTCTGCTTTGCTATAAAACTGTGTTCTATGTTTGATGAACTTCCCTCACACTGACAGAAAAGCAGTCTTGTGATGAGTATGGCAGTAGCACAGGGTAGGAGAACGAAGAGCAACATCTTGTCTTTGAACTCACTTCTTTTTTTCTTTTGCTGTGAGAAACATCTTAAATTAATTTGACTGCCTTTCATTGAGAATAAATCAATTTATTGCAAAGTGTACACTTGTTCAATAACAAGTATCACTCTCAGTTGTTGTTCCAACAAACATCAGCTGTTGGACTCTATCCTTTATAAATATTTTAGTTTTAAACCTCTGTGCTGAAGCATCTTGTGGCTTGTTCTGCTCTGTTGGCCACCAGTGACAATGGCAATTCCTCTCCAGCTGTTTTTGTGATGGTGCAAGGGGCTGGATTTGTGTCCTGCACAGCTCTCAGGTGGACTGGTAGCAAAGCTTAAGGTCAGCAAATTAATGCATGTGTAGAATGGCATTTAGAGTTAAGCTTAGGTGTGCTGTCAGCTCTGCCTTTGTGCCTGGTGCTGCTGTACAGGATCCCCAAGTAGGCTAAATTACCACAGTTTTTATAGAGGGATATAATAAAGCTTGGAGCTGCCGTATTTAAACATGCTATCCTCAGACAAAGAGAACTTGAAGATTGTCTTGAATAGAAAGATGGAAGATTGTCTATATAAATTTATCTGCTGACTTGCACACTCTATGGCATTTCAAGGAGAAATGATGGTATTATAACCCATGTGTTTCTTTTGTCTGAGTGTTAGTCTGAGGAGAAGGTTGGAAATACAAGTTTAAAGGGTAAATTATGCACATGTCTTGTGGTATCTAATGAAATTGAGCATTAATTCAGAAACAATTGTATTTTTTGAGCCACTACTGAACTTGGTAGCAGAGAAAATACTTGCATAAAAATGTAAAACTAAATACACTCGGGAGAAAATTCCTAAAGTCCTTTTTAGCGGTTATACAGCTGAAGATTACTGAAACTAAATAAGATTTAGAGATTTCCTCCCTTCCCAGTAATTCTTAGAAGAATTATGAACTTCAGAATCTCTCTAACAAGAGTATTTGCTGCTTGCTGGCATTTCTGTTTTAATTACTGGGGGGAACATAATGTGTTTGACAAAGCTGAAAGCTGCAATGCCTCATACTGTTTCAGCAACTTACTGTGGTTTTATCTTAACCCGTGTATTGATCAGCAGGACGTGAATTTATGACAGCAGATTTCCAGTCAAATGTCCCATGATTTCAGAATGCCTCCAAGATGTTTGGCTTGGGACTAACACTAACTTCACAAACTTTAATCAGCAGGTAAATAGCTGCCTACTGTATAAGGCTGAGTGGGAGTTTGTGCATTAACCTCTTCAGATGAACACAGCTGGTGAAACACAGAGTGTTCTCTTTGTTGTGAAGACACTGTTTAGTGCATACACAGGCATATCTTTGACTGTGAACAGCTTTCTGGTTATGGCATTTTGTGACTGTCTGTGGGTTCATCATGGCTGCAAAATTAAGCACATGTGTAAGCATTTACAGAATCAAGAGTTAAGCAAATGCCTTTGTGTTAGAAGCTGGATGTGAGCAGTCCAGGTAGGAGAGGAATTCAAGTGCTCAGTCCCCCGTGGAGGGGCTGGCGTGGGTGGCACTGGTGTGTTGCTGCCCTGAGTGATCAGCACGTTTTTCTTCTTTGTCACAGCTCGTCTTTGATGTCAGTTGTGCTTAAGCAGAACACACAGCTCATAGCTGTTTTTTCTGCACAAAGCCTCTTCAAACACCAAAAAAAAAGGGGGTGGGGGAAGGAGAATTGTGAAACATCTGCAATTGCCACTGTTGCTATGTGAATTTTAAAAGCTTTCCATTAGGGAGGAGTAGTACTTCTGACTCTTGACTGTATTACAGAAACACTTACCAGTGGGTGAAACCTTGCCAAAAACAACTCATTTCCCTCACACTTCTCACGGGATCGAACAGCCTTTCTTACATTAGCACCAGATTAAAAAAAGCTGTGTCAATTCTTGTCTGTTCTGCTTTAAAAATTCTCTTTCCACTTCCAATCACTTGACATAACTCAACAGGAGTGCTGCAGATGAATTCAGAGATGAACCTGGGCGGTAAAGAAGGCAATTGTTTAACTTAGTTATACATCTCTGTCATCCAGAGAAGAATTGCAGTGATAATATTTCAGAGTTGAAAGAAGAGATCGATTTTATTTTACAATCCTGTCCACCTGAAAGCACTTACTCCCTGCATAAGCAGCAGTGTATATTTTCCAGAAACTTGGTGTTTTCAATGGATTGTAGCTTGAGAGGGAGGGAGTGGATTGTAGAAAGGAGAGAATAAGCAGAACACATTTTTTACTGCTGCTGCTTCACTGTGTGGTTTCATCAGATCCTGCTTAAGGTCATAATATGTTTGCTGGGGATAGTAGCCTGTCCTTCAAACTAGGCAGATAATTCCATTCCATCCAAACCCATTTTGTGCAGAGATTATCACATTTCAATAAATGTAGCTTAGGTTATAGGAATCAGATTGGGAATTAAGGCATTTCTCACCACTTCTGTTCATGGGTTATACTGTTAATTGATTACACTTCAAGGCTGTTGAGTTGTTGTTTGTATCAGCTGTTCTACCACCCAGAATGCCTGATAATTCTTCATTGGTATGGAGAGGGTTTATGATCATTTTGCTATCAAACTGGTTCTTCTTTGGGGTTACATTTTGGCTTTTATGAATGAATTCAGGTTTTATTGGAGCTCTAGAGGCTGCAGACAGTGCTGTGCTTTAGCCCACAGTGCAGTAAGGGAGGTGCCAGCCCTGCCTTGTCTGTACCACAGCCACCTCACCAGTAGTTGCAGTGACGTGATTATCTCATAATTTCTCGTCTATTCTGGCATCTATAGCTGTGCCATTTGTATTAATTCTCATCACAATTTTCACTAGTTCGTAGTGTTCTATTCTGTGAAATCCTGGTCATTGGTTCAAGCTTTAATTCAGTTATGAAAGAAATAGAGGCTTCCTTGTGCTGCAGTTTTTCTCTGTAGTAACAGCAGGTTTGGTTTGTAAGTAGCATTTGGTTCCTCTCAAAAGATGAAACTTGGATCCAAGGGGATTTTGACACTGCGTTTTGTGGTTTTTGTCACTCTTTCCCCTTCTTCAATATTTTCTTAATTATGTCACATTGTAATTACTGCTCACTCCTTTGTGAGTTCCGCATTTATATTTTACTGGGGCGTTTCAAGTTTGGATATGCTCTGATAATGACTGTGGAAAGGAAGATTACAATATATACTCTAGGTGTTTTTCATGTAGTCTCTCAGTTCGTACTCGTGTACGGTTTTACAAATAGTCTTACACAAAAAACATAAAACATTGCAACTTACAGTGCATTTTGGTATTTCAAAGTTCTGCTCCCACATTTTCTATCCACTAATTTTACTTTTGAGCTATGTATGCATGAGTGTCTATATGACATGGCTTGAAAGCTCTCAGAGAATGCTACATAAACACTGCAGGAGAAGGACTTCAGGGGGAAAAAATTCCCTTCATACTATTTGAATTAATTTGCTTTTGCTAGAGGAGTAGTTTCAAGACCAGTAAGTATCTGATAAGAAATGATACATTGTCTTTATTTCATTGACAGACACGCATTTGGGAGAGACCAGCAAATGCATCAGATTACAGAAGTGTAATGTGTTTTATCTTTTTGTTAGAAAGGCTGTTAGCTGCATCCAGTAAATGAGCTATCAAACATGCCAAAAAAACTTATCACTTGGGAAAAGTTATGTGAGCTGTCCATTATTCCTACATAAATATAACTCATCATCCAGGTATTAGATTTGCAGCACTTGTAATAAAACTTGTTACTTTTTGAAAACAAATAAGTTGTTTGCTGTCAGTGAAGTAAGCATATTTTTATTTTGGTGGAGTAAAAAGGATGTGGTTTGACAGTGAAGGATGTCATTAAAGCTTTTTTTGGTGTGGACTCTTTATCATATATGAAAATATTGTTTAAATCAGTAAAACCAAATTAATGAGTTCTTCCTTGCTGCTTAGTCCCTGCAAGCATATGGGTACTGTTGGAAACCAAGGGAATTTTTTTCTGAGACAGTCACAGTGAGGGCAGCAGAGAGATGCATATCTTTATCCCTTTCCTTCACAGTGAATTTATATCAAGCCATGTCACAAAACAAACTCCAAGTGCTGTGAGCCTTCCCATAGTATGAGTGCAGGCATCCATGAAAACTATCTTTTGTCTAGTGGCCTTTTCTCTGAGAATGTAATTTTTTTCACTCATGTGTGTTATTCCTTTGAACTCTGAATGAGCACTTTGGCTGAACTTGGCAGAATTATACATTTGGAATTAAATGCCAGCAATTTCTTCCTCTTACCATGCAGAATTTTGTCATAGGCTTTTCAGACAGTAAGCACAGCAGACAGTGGGCTGTTTGCCCTTAACAACAGAAGTCCACATTTATTAGGTTTTTAGCCAGCTTGGTTAAGGTTTATTTTACACACATTGTGTATAAGGCCCTTTGCTTTTACGTGGCTGTTCTTCAACCCACCCCTGGAACATGCTGGTTAATTCCTATTGTATTCTATAACTATTGTGTTATTATCATTTCATTTTTATAGAGAGAGAATTAGGTGTTATCTGAAGTACTGTTCGGAGCGTTCAGGGCAGGCATCCTGACAAGCTGTGGCATTGCTTAAAACCCAGCCTCAACATTGTCAAAGCTTGTTCTTTATTTGCAATAGTAAGAGAGGAAAATGTTCTTGCTGCCTGTAGAGGGGTCTTTGATCTCAGTCACCTTAAACTGAAGTCTTTAACAGCTACAGTTTTGTTCTTTTTGGGTAAATGCACATGGCTTGGTTGTCTTTCTTGAGTCTTAAACCGAGGTGCCAGAGCAGTTACGGTGTTGCCGAAGGGAAATGCTGGCAGGCTGCGTGTACGTCAAATTTCTGATAAGGAAAGAGTCAGCAAAACTTGCATTTGATTTTTAAGAACGCTGTGCTTTCTCAGATGTCCATTTCTGTCATTGCAGTTTGGGCTAACAAATGGAAGAACAAAACACACAGGGGTGATGTTTCCAATATTTGTTCTTAAAATGTGCCCTGCCTTCCAAATATAGGGACTGTAGATACAACTCCCATTCTTACATAATGGCTGGCCAAGGAGAACTTGTTCAGGAGCAGAGAGGAATTGATTCCTTTTTAACTTCCATTGCTGTAGAGTACCTAGCCAAAAAAAGATATCACATTCCATGTCCACATTCCATTTTCAGAAGGGAGTTAAGTGCCCAAATCGCCTTTTTGTATTTATTTTTTGGCTTGTATATCTTTGATGATATTTCTTTTTCTAGCTCACAGAGTACCCCACATTCTACATAGCAGAGGCATCCATAAAGGACTCTGAAATTTGATTTCCACTGGAAAAATAAACATCTGTGGATTTCATTGTATGTCCTGCCTCCATTTCTATGCTGAGCTTTCAAGAATCTTTCGTACTCCGTCCTGTTTCTCATGAAGCCAGCAGGAACTTTGTCTCACTAGGAAGACCAGGGTCTGGTTCTAAACCAAAGCTGCTTCAGCTGCATGCTGTGCCATTTAGGGCAGACAGAAGTTGAAATTATGTCTCTAAAATGTTTTGCTGCCTGCCACAAGTGGGTATGTGTTCAGTACATTGGAGATAAGTTACAAGAACAGGGAAATAAGTTTATAGAGTCTAACAGGCTACTTGTGTACACAGTGCAGTGCAGCAGGAGCAGGCACTCAGGCAGCCTTTAGCTCCAGGCAGCAGGATCCTGAGATGTGATTCTGGGTGTCACTGTTACCTGTTGCATTATGGCAATTACATTGGCCCCTGGCCCGTCAAGGCAAATGTTGAAAATTAGAACAAACAGCTGCCTGCAACACACAGTGTCCTGTGCTACTGGTAGTTTTAAAGTATTAGAAGATGCGAAAAAGCCCTTGTCAGCAAAGGAATTAATTATATTGACAAAGGCAACAGAGTATGAAAATGCATGTGATATGTAAAGTTACAAAATTAATGGCTTATTTACGACTTCAGCTGTTTTAGTACAGCATTTTGCCCAACTTCAAATTGTTCTAAAAAGGATTAGATATAATTAATGCTGTATGACCTCCTTTTTTCTTCTTTTCAAAGAATGTAGAGCTGTACATCTAATGAGGACCCCTGAAAGGACTATTATGTCCAATTGTCTCAATTATGCAAATAGCGTTGATATTTTAGCAGAAGGGAGGGGATACTTCAAATTAAAAGTTTCAGCTCCTGCTTTAGCCTTTCTGCAGTGCCGGCATTTTTACAGCAAGTACATCCACTGTTTGAAGAGAGGAAAGGAGGTTTAACAAATTGGAGATTTGGGCACTATCAAAGTAGATTTGTTGTGCCTTGTTCCACCATGAGATGAAAATACCCTCTGGGCAGAGAGATGGGTCATGAGACTTCTAAAGGATTACCTTCAAAGGGAGTCATGAGATTGGTTTGAACAAAGAAGCTGCTCACATGCTTATCATATGAGATTCTCTTCTTAAAGTGGTGGAAACCCATCTCCTTGGGAATTCTCATGAACTTCAGAGAGACTGGAAGTCCTAACAGTAAGATGAATGAGAAGTCTGAACAATAAACAGAAAGATGGGACAGAAGCGCAGAGTTAAATGCACTTTATTTATTCTAGCTCTAATTCATCTTTCCAAACTCTGAAACACTTCCAGTGACAAGCAGGTAGGACATGATTTTAAATAATTTTTCATTTCATTCCTGATAGTCTTCTACCTTTTGTAACAGCGATATGCACAACTGAAATTTGCGCTGAAGAGCTGCGTAGTGACCTGCAATTGATGGGAAAAAGATAATTCCATTGAAATGACAGTGTTCTGATTAGACTCCTTAGATTTCTCATTTTGAAGGATGTCAAACCTGAAGTACTAACTGCAAGAAGACAAAATGAGTTTTCAGGTCCAAAAATGGTGTCTCAACACTTCAAAATTAAGAAATTGCTTGGGTGTGACTGTAATGAGATGTAGAAATGCTGGCAAGGAAAGATCACATTCCAGCATTCTGTACGCTAATTTCAAGCTACCTCTGCAGAAAATGGGGATGGAGTTCTGGGGTTTTCTTTGTTTTGTAGGTTGTGACTTTTCATTTTGGGGGGCTGTTTTGAGTTTTCAAAATTAGCCAGTAATAATACTTTCTGGAGCTCTTTTGTGGCAATACACCTTCTGATAAGCAAGCTTCTTTCTGCATGCTTTTGTTTCCAGTTGAGTTTATCAAGGTCTGATGGTAGGTCAGGTATTATGGAAGTCTTAGAGCAGAAAAGGGCAGAATTTTTGGTGGTTTTCTCCACCTCAGTGAGTGTTGGCAATAAAGGAGGTTCCCCAGTGAAAGATGTTTAACAAACTTATCAGCAACCCCGTCACGTTCGTACCCGCAGTGCTGCTGCTGTCATTTGAAGAAATGCATTCCTGCCATAAAGCTTATTGTGCTGTGAGGTGAGAGGTCTCACTGAGCCCCAGCCTACCTGTGACCTTTGAGTATTCACATACCAATCTTTCAAGAGATTAAGGAGCCAAGGAAGCTCAGGTTTGGCCCTTGTTGCCCCCCAGCTCTTCTAATCGCAGCTCCAGAGAAGCTCCCATCCACTGTTGTGTCCTTCCTGCGCTTTGCTGTGGTCCCGTTGGGGCCCTGAGCAGGCACCTACCAGTGGAACAGCAGTTCCAGGAGGGCATTCATTCCCTGTGTTCCCCTGCTGAGCCAGAGACAGCCATGGAAACAGTTCTGGCCTGTTCGAGTCTCCTTTAGCTCCTCTAATTCAGGCTTTAAAAATTTTCTTTTCCATTTTTGATAATGGATTAAATCCAGAAAATGGAAACCTTTATTATCGTTTTCCCCCGCTATCACTTTAATTCAAATCATTGGTGGACTGTGGCCAGCATTTTAAGGAGAAGGAACAATGTGCTACACACCATGATAAAAGAGTCCAGGAACATCACTGGACATACTGTTTTCTGTTCTATGACACCTGTTAATTCTCTTCACTCACCTCTACAGGGGTTTTAGATGCATAAGGACTGAAAAGATTAAACTAATTTTCTGAAAACTGTTTTATCTGTAAACTCTGAAATCTCCCATTGCCCTCACCCTCTGTAATTGTTTCAGCCCTGAAATATTCAGATTTTCGGGAAGTTCCCAGTCAATGTTGGCAACTCTCTGGTGTACATAATGCAGTATTTTAAACATAAATATTTAGAGTCTGCAGGAACTAATTTAAACCTTGAATTCCAATGCTATTATAAGAGTTTCTGAAAGATTATGAGAAATAATTTTGTGCAAACCGTGCAGCCCAAGAGTTTAAATAGATGGAAATTCTTTTTTGAAAATGACAGAAAGCAGCGGGGAATAAAATGCATCTGATTGTAGCAAATTCTAGGAAAAGTGTTTGGTCTCAGCTAATGCCTGGGAAAGAATTGCTCTACTGAGTGTGAAATTAGCCATAGAAAGTTGCAAATTTTCAACAGCTCAAACTCTTTAACAGAATTCTACCTGAAGAATCTTGCTGTCAGGAAAACTCGATGTGCTGCAAACTAATGTTAATTTCTTCAGGAACAGATTGGCTAGCTAGTGTATTACATACATATTTGCAAAAAGGGTGCATAGTTACAGTACACAGAAGAGAGAACTAAATTTTTCTCAAAATATGTATTTGTTCAGCATTTCCAGAATTTAGAGACTTCTGAGATATTCATATATTCTTTATATTGTGATTATAGAAATGTTACTTTGTAGCAATTTTAAAGTGCATCTCAGTGTGCCTTAAGTACTGGCTTTTTGTCACCCTGTTTTAAAAATGTCAGTATAATAAATTCTTCAAGCCCAGAAGAATGTTTAGGGTGCTTTGCACTTCAAGTAATACTAATTGCAACTGTGCACTTAGAAGTCTCATAGATGAGTAATATTCCATGCAACACGTGGTCATTTTCTTCAGATGTTTTACATTCGTGTTTTGCCCTATTTCCTAAAGAAAAAGGTCTCAAACAATACTATTGTGTCAGGTATGAAAAATAAGCATGTTTAGCTGATGTGTTAGAAGTTGCATAGTTTTCTCTGAACTAGGAACTTGTAATCTCATATATCAAAGAAGTGCTTATACTTTTAGCCCCTTTTACAAACAGCAAACACATTTTTATTATTTTTACTCTACTAGTCATTATTCTTAATAACGTGGACTCGAATGGCCCAGATCTCTCTGATGGAGGCAATATCCTAGTCCAAATCAGTGTAATTTTGCATCTGCAGCACTAAGTGTGGGCTAGTCTTTTCTGCGGGCATGATTAACATCTATTGACGTGATTTTCTAAACCACAAGTAACCAAGAAAATTAAACATGTGGGTAGTTTTAGTACGAACTATTCCCAGGATTAGTTTTGTATTGAGGGAAGTACCCTGTCAGGATGATCGTGATTTTATAAGTGTTGATGAATTGCACAAAGGAACGTTTGCTGCTGAGGGTGTTGAATCCCAGGGGTTTTCATTATAATAGCAGTTTTATATTTCAGGTCAGAATGGCCTGTATTAAGGGCTCATAGTTTAGAATAATTTAAGAGAAATAGCCCACATGCAAATAATCTGGAAGCACCCTGACTTCCTTCAAAACCATTATCTAGCAGAGTCTTTGCATTAGCCAAGACAGATAATAGTTACAGTACAAAAAAAATTCCTGAGCCTTGTCAGAACTAGACACCAGGGTCATCTTAAATCTTTAAATAAGAATTATCAGCAAATTATGTTACAGAACATAACTAGTAATTACCCGGCTACTTTGGCTAGTATAATGTCAGAGGGTGCTTACTCTCTGTCCCTGCTCATCCGTTTGGCTGTATCAGACCTCTCGAAGATGGTCACTTGCAGCCAGATAGGACTCCACTCTGCATAGGTAAATTTGCTCACCACTTCTCATCTTAGTGTCTTGGTTTACGTGTAAGATCTGGGAGTAAAACTGGCCTATGGAGTGTCTACAGGCTGAAGGTTCTTTGGGGAGAAAAGTGCAGAGGCTCAGTACAGGTTGGTATTTGTGTTCCCCATCCCCCAAGCATCCAGAACAGAAGGGCTAAAGGCAAGAAGAGGATTTGGCAAGGTATTAACAGAACTGGACTAAGTAACAAATGGAGATTAACATTATTGTTAACATGTCTTCCCTGAAATTTGGTACAGTGAGGGAAAGGACAAACTGTTGCAGGAATGCTTTTTGCTTCCTTAAAATGTGGTAGATGTGGTGTGTAAGGTTGTCAGTGAATTTCTTTCTGTATTCACACAGAAAAATTCTGTATTGCAAAACTACACGAGGTATGTTCTCCCCAGGCACTCAGTGAGCCAAGCTCTGCTGCAGTACATTCCAAATGATTCTTTAAGTTGCATTTTTATAGTTTCATTACCTGTGTAGTTACATTAGTGCTGGGCTGTGCCCAGGCAGCTGTGCCTGCCTCTCTAT
This sequence comes from Falcunculus frontatus, assembly GCA_013398115.1. Lineage (NCBI taxonomy): Eukaryota > Metazoa > Chordata > Aves > Passeriformes > Falcunculus > Falcunculus frontatus. Next base: position 1,834,680 of record VZRV01005199.1, read on the forward strand.
GGGACTCTGAGCTCATCCAAAACACTTCGCTCCTGTGCCTTCATGGACTTTGTGCTGGAGCTGGGGATCTCCACCATTTCAGAGAGAGTCAGTCTGCTGTGGTATTGAGGCTGTAGCTGTTTTTCACATTGCAAATCCTCTGGGGAAGTGCTGTGTATCTCTCAGAGTTGCAGTAGACGTGTCTTAAATTTGAAAAGAGAACTTGTTACTTGCACACTTTGCAGACTATGTCCCTCAGTTGATGAACATGGAGAGAAAACTGAATAATTGTCTTGTTTCAGCAGATGTTTGCTGTGCCTCCTCAGGAACACAGAGCATAATGAAGCCATGAGAGCTCATTACAGCTCTCTGTGCAGTGTAGCACCATTTACTGTTTGCACACCAGCAGCAGGAGGGGTTTCTGGCCTCAATTTGAAATTACAGCATTGCTTGCGTTGCTTACAGGCACTGCCATCCTGCCTGGTGTGCATTAGGCTCCACCACAGAGCAAGTGGTTCCCTGACAAAGTTGCTACAAGAGCGTGGGTTCACATTGGACAATACGGAAAACACAGTGGGATGACTGTCTCGAGATTGTATATAAGATTTGATAGAACTCTATCACTAAGAATAAGAATTGTCTCGAGGAAATAGTATTTTGTTTGAAAAAATCTTAAAACTGTTACAAATCCCTTCTTGATGCTCTACTTGTTAGCAAAAAGTATAAGAGATCCTCCTTCTGTTGGGTGTTGTTTGGTACTTCATGTTCTAATAATTACTAAAGCTAGTCTTGATTGTACAGAGAGCTTTTTGATAGAGCTCGTGCAAACAAGTGTTTTGGAAATTTGGTAGATTCATAGGCTGTCACTGTGTTCTGTAGCTGGGGACATTGTTCATGGCTCTGGCTTCTTCGTGGCATAATACAAATGTAAAATAGCATTATGGTTTTATGCCCTGTACTTATTTTGCAGTGAACCATTTTTCAGTAAAATCTTACCAGTTTGTGAGTGGCTACTGACTTGGCTTTTAACATACATTACATAGTTTGGAGGATTTTTCTCCAAGCAAGACCCTGTTATTAGGATAGTCATTTCTAGGTAGAACTAATCACCTGAAAAGTTAATTAGTAGGGCACTTGGAAAACTGTTCCTTCAAAGTGAAGAATGATGGATAGTGTAATTGGGATGTTGCATTTAAAGGCAGCACAAAATAGAAATTGTTCTCATGTCAGGGTTAAAGTTCCAGATAACAGATTCTGCTAATATAACGATTTCTTTTTTCTCCCCTGTTACTCTTAAGAATGCACATGCTCTTGACATGAATTTCATTCCACATCCAGATTACTTCTCTCTCACTATCTCATCAAAGCAAACATCCCTGGGCTCAAATCTAGCATAAATATCCCAGTTTAATTCTGTAGAGCATTCTAATTTTATAATTGGGCAACACAGCTGAGATTTGAGTTCCCTGGTGATACCACCTTTTTTGCAGCATGCCGCAAGCCATAGGAGTATTACCTGAAAAATTGGTCAGATGGTGCTAACAGGGCTACAGGCGAATGTTTCCATAAATGACCACAATCAATCCACATCTTAACAACATGTTGGTCCAAGTAATTTGTATTAGTTCACAAATGTAAGCTCTGCTGCCCAGCCAGATCCATTTTTGTGTTATTCTATGCTTGATTTAGCCTGAACATCTCTGTCACACCCTGTATTATGCATGACATACGTTCGTTTGGTCCCCTGCCTACTCCCTCAGTCCATTTATGTGCCGGGCACTGTCTGCTGTGTCCAATCCCTGCCCATGCTCTATGCACCAAGCCCTGCTGTTCACATGCCTCCTTGCCTGCTGACCAGCTGTGCCTGGTCTGGGCAAAGCCTCTCTGGAGTGCAGCAGCTGTGGAATATGTGCTCTTTCCTTGGGCCCCAGGTGCCTCCAAGCTGTGTGACAGCAGAGACTCTGCAGTTACCAGGTGAGACCAAAGCCCTGTCTCATCCTGTCCCCAAGTCAAGCAAGCCAAGCCATCCAGCAAGGACACGAGTCCCTGTTCCATGGAGCAGCACTCTGGAGGTCATGGGAGTTCAGAGAGCTCACTACTGCTTTCAGATCTGCTTAAGCATGGCCTTTGGATGTACTCCAGTGACACTACTGACTCTCATCCCTGCCCCCCTTTTGCTCCCCAAATTCTTTCACTTCCTTTGTTGCTCATTATGCTTATCACAATCACTAAAAACTGTGCTATCCTGCAGCACTAGATCTTAAATTCACAGCTTCTGATGACACAATGTCATGTAAGAGTTTGTAGCATGACATTTCCAGTGGGTTTCCTCTCCTGTGTGGATTCCCACTTTGGAGTTTCACCAAAGATGTATTTATTGGTCCATAGCCCACCTGTTGCTCTTGCATAAAGCTGCAATGAAACAGAGTTGCAGGATTTTTTACAGCCTGAAATTCATGTCCAATACTTGTTCATTGAATGGTTGGCTATATATGAAGTGAAATACATAAAAGTTAATGTTAATTTAGTAAAAAACTGATATTGTCTATGTATGGGAGTGAGAGAAAATTCTCTTCATTTCCTGCAGCCCTAGACATGCTTTTTCCTCAGCAAATAGTGTCATTCATTTGCAACAGTCAGAGGACAATTGGTCTTTGTAGAACTAGTTCTTGTGTTTGTTAGTGCTTATGTTAGCGAGGTGACTAGTGGTTTAGGGTCTTGATTTTGTTATCCTGTGATTTACAAACCAGATATACTGATTTCCTGTCAGTTCTGCAGGAGGATACCTTTTTAATGTTAAAGACAACTAGCAAAACCATATAGTGGAGTAATATAAATCCAGTATTAACTTACGCTGTTTCCCAGCAACATACTGATTTCTAGACTGAAATACAAGAATTAGCAGTGTTTTGGTTTTGTTTTTATCATGATTTAAGAGACCTGTTGCCAGTTTACATAAAGCAGAACAAATATACCACTGAACATCTGAAATAAGTTTTTTTGAAAACTAGGTTCTAATTAATACGTTCGGGATTTGCAGTAACAAGCAAGTTTGAACTTCACTACTATCAGGAACTTGGGATCTGCTTTTTTTTTAAATTTTCTTAAGAGGTTTATGGAAAACACTGTGTGTGGAAACCCATTGTCTGTTGGTCTGAAGACTGTAGCTGATCTACCATAGGCCTTTAACGATTCATCCATTCCAAGGCTGTTAAAAAGTGGGTTTTTTTCCGAACTCACAAGAGACAGTACGTGTACTTGCATTTTTCCTCGAAAGACCAAGAGCATTTCAGTCCAGAGAGAGAAATGTACAGAATCTGTATAAAGTAAGGGGAGAAAGTGCCCAATTTCTGACAGTTAATGTTTCTGCTCAAGTATTTGCACTGGATTATAATGAAGCTTTGGTTAAGCAGATTAAACAGACAAAAGCAGTGAAACTTCAAAGGCTGACCAAATGTGCTGAGGTTTTTATTTCCCCAGTCTGTAATGCCTGCTTTTGCCTTCCTCTCATTAGCACAGAAAAATAAGCCAGTAGAGCATAATGTGCTGCCCCTCTGTAGTGCCTGCAGCGACTGGTTCCTAACGGGGTTCTAGCGGTGAGTATCGAAGGCTTTTTCCACGCAGCAGTAGATAATAGACCTCCTGTGAGAGGGGTTTTAAGAGCAACTGCACAGCTGAGAGTTCAGCTGTTTGTAGAGCTCATTTTAGTTACCAAGATGCAAAAGCTTCCTTCCAAAATTAAGTCTGTGATTTAATTGTTAATTAACAATTTTTACTTGCTCAAAACAGCAAAAGAAACTCTGTGCTTTGGTAGGCTACAAGGAATAAGGTAAAGCAGTATTCACTGTCGTGGTGTAACAATCCAAACTGATTTGGTATTTCTAGGTTGCATTTTCCAGTATTCCCTACAGAACAGTTAAGTGTGCAGCATCTGTTACGGTTTTTATTTTGAAGGGTGTTTCCTGCACTGTGGGATTGATTTGGGCTTTTGTGTCGCTTAGTCAAGGAGTTATCAGAAACCACACAGCAGCTGAAAGTTTAAATCAGGGGGGAAAAGTGAATATGTTTAGAATATATAAAATAATAAAACCTAAGTTAATAAAAAATTTAAATATATAATTTTAAAAGTACAGAAATTATGTAAGCTCTGTGACAGGTTCCTGGTAAGCTCATTTTATAATGTTAAAGTTCATAAACTAATATGATATATATGAGAAGTAACAACGCTGGACATAGTTGTAAAACAGCAATGAATTTGTACACTGTGTGATTTTGGATTAATTTTGAAAAACTACTCTAATTCCAATCAAATGGACAAGTTTTGAATCTCTGAATATTTTGAACTGCCTGAATACCTGTGAATTAGCAAAATCTTGTTCTGAGATTCTGCAGGTAAATGGCATTTCTTTGATTTAATCACCCACCTCTACATATCACAGAGCCTCATGGGTCTCCTTGTTATTTCTGGACTTTCCTAGAACTGGCCTCTGATGCTAGAGAACAAAGGCATTCCATTTCAAATAATAATATTGCTAAAATTTGTCATCTTGTAAAAGCCTTGCCAGAAGGTTCATGAAAAGAACCTTTTAAATATTTTTGGAAGAAAGGCTTTTTTCTTTCATTTGAAGAAGAAATCTGTGCAGTCAAGACAGAAAAGCTGACGAAGACCCACCCTTTTGATATTAAATTTAATACTCTTTTCTTTCCTATTTTGCTATGTGATCAAGCTCTTCATGCTAAAAGCCTGACATATGTGCCTTGTCATTCAGAAAGCTGTGAAGTTGTAAGCTACGGGAAGTTTTGTTTATGAGTTCTGAGCTCTTCCTCACTGTTGTGCTGTGAGGTCCCGAACAACTCCTTCTAAAATGACACGAGATGGCTCTGCCTTGGTAAATCATCAAGATGAGAGTGGAGAGCAGAACTGCAGGGTCTCCCAGAACACTGACTGCCCAGCCTGGCTCAGAGGCACCTGAGGGAGGTGAATGTTTGTGTACCTGGGCGATTATGGACACCTTTTTAATGCCGTAGAAGCTTGGTTTGGCAACTTTCTTGCAGTTACTTGCAATGAGGGAACTTCAAGTAGTCCCCTATTATTTTAGACATAGTGAGGGAAATGAAGAAACCAGATGGGAACTAACAAGTCAACAAACAAAGGAATTTCAGAGACAGCTCTTGCCTCACATGAGAAAGAAAGATGAGCTATGAAACTCTCTGTTAATCATGCTGTAGCCTGTGCAGCACTCAGGGAGCTTGGCCGGTCTCTGAGCTGCTGCTAGACAGGCTGACAGGCATCTGTTGGCTTTCTTAAGTCAAAATCAGCAAGGTTTTTAGTTCTTTCTCTAGGAAATGTCTCTTTCTTTTTTTTAAGTCAGCCTGAAAGTTCTTGTGTCGTTTTTAGCTTCTGTGTCTGCAGAAATTTAATTTCGCTTCCATAGCAGAAACTAAAGCAAAACATACAACATTTGCTTGCTACTTGAAAAGACAGTTTTGGAGTTCAAACTCAGAAGAGCCAGCTTTTATCAGCAAGGTATCGGTGTCATCAAATTGTGAGTGTTTTTTAACATTTTTCAGTTCTGTAAAATTAAAAGACTCCTTTGAATTCACTTTTTAAAATTGATTTGCAAGCTGTATAATGGGCCAACACAATTTGAAGGTTGTTTTCTTCCTCCCATTTTGCAGATACCCGAAGCGTTTATGCTTTTTCTGTCACATGGTCTTTCAATTTAAAAATGCCTCCTTCCAAGACACATCTTGTTCAGAGTAAGATGCTACAGGAAAGACTGGAACTTGATTTACAACAGGAAAAAATTATTTGAGAAAATTGTTAATTATAAAGGGAAAGTTATTGGGGAGCACTTTCTGCATACAAAGAATAATACTAAAGCGTTATTTGGAGTAAATACTATTATCTATTTATTTCACAACTTATGCTAATTTTCTGTCCTAGTTTGAGTCCTTTTACTGTTTACTGCAGTGGGAAGGAGCAGGTGCATTTTTTGGTAGACCTTGAAACTACAAGACCATCATCTTTCTACATAACAGTTTTTACATATATTTGAGGCTTGAATTTTATCCAAGCCATAGAAAATTCACATCACGTCATGAGTAGATGTATCTGGTGTTTAAAAGTGATGGAAATTAATTTAGTAGCTGAAAATAGAAGGTGAATGTTACTATATCTGCCACACAGAAATGTATCAGTACCTTTCTTTTTTTTTTTCTTTTTCTCTCTTTTAAGGGTCAGAAGGCTTGGATAGAGAAGACCTTTTCTAAAAGAGAATGCATCTATGTAATTGCCAACAACAAAGACGTTACCAGGTAACATTTGACATTTTTGTTTCAACAGAAAAGCTTAACACCAGAGAAACGGAACTTGATTTGGGTTTAGACGTGTGAAACCCAGTTTAGTCACTGCCCCTAAAGGGAGATGACAGGGGAACAAAAGCACAGGTCATGCTTGCACTCAGATCTGCACGGAGCCATGGGACATGTCACACAGAGCTGAGAAGGCTGGGAGCAGAGAGGCAGGGAGTTGTTAGTTCCTACTTTGCAAGCCGTAATAAATTCATACTGAATTCTGAATGCAAGGGTGCAATAATGTGGTGCCATCCTTCACAGTTGGTATGATACTACCAATGACAATAGCAGATAGAGGGATTTGATTTCTTTGTCCAGATATTGATATTACTCCATGGGCTAGCTGCATATTGTGGGTCCAGCTTGTGTGGATAACAGAACAGTTAATGTCACGTGTGACCTTTTCTTACTCTAAGCAAGAAACAGGTGGTCAGTGCTCCTGTTCTGCGTTCTTCCTCCTTGCCTGTCCTTTTACCTAGAACAGCTTTCCAGTGCGTAACACAAGTGAAGTGGATTTTTTTATCTTTGTATGTTAAGAAACACCTAAGGGCTGTTAATTCTGGCATATATGTGTATGTGAGAGGCGTTTCTATGATTCGTGTACAGCAAGGCGTGGGCAGTTGAAAACCTAATTTCTGATTTATCTTTCTTAAATTGAAGATACTGTTATCAAAGTCACTTCAAATTTTAACTTACAGGTGCTGCTGTGGCCAGCTCATTAACCAACATATTCCACCTCCTCCAAGTATAACAGCTAATAAAAATGGAGAAGAAACAAAGCAAGTGGAAGCTCAGCCAGAGAAATGGTCTGTTAGTAAACACACCCAAGCATACCCAACTGATGCCTATGGAAACCTGGAATTCCAGGGAGGAGGACATTCAAATAAGGCCATGGTAAAGGGCATAGGGTGCTCTAAGATATTTGTTCATCTGGTGTGTTAGCTCAACACACTCTTGAGTTTTCTTAGCAGTACAAGTAGCAGCAATTCAAACTCTTGCAGAAATCCTCTTTCTGTTTTTCCTCTCTTCTGAAGAAATCCAAACTTAGATTTGTTTCTTTGTTTGAAAATGGTAGAACTCTGTCTTCAGGATGAAAGGCAAACGATAAGCATTCTTTGCTCAGACAATTTACACAGCAGGTTGAGTGGTAACATTAAACATTGCTCTTTGCAGTACATCCGTGTGTCATATGACACTAAACCAGATTCTCTGCTGCATCTCATGGTGAAAGACTGGCAACTGGAACTGCCCAAACTCTTAATCTCTGTCCATGGAGGCCTCCAGAACTTTGAAATGCAACCTAAGTTAAAGCAAGTGTTTGGAAAAGGTCTGATAAAGGCTGCCATGACCACAGGAGCTTGGATTTTCACTGGTGGTGTTAGTACAGGTAAGCCATTGCCATCACTTTTAGTTTACTTAAGAATTCAGTGATGTTCATTCACTAATCTTTCCCACAGGCAGAAGATTTGAGTCTACATGAATGAGTCATTACCCACTAGACCAAAAAAGGAGCATTGTAATCATTTGTATTAATCTCCTACCCAGCCCAGACCATAAGATTTTCCTGGGTCAGTATTGATTTGCATTACTCGGTGTTTCCCCTGAAAACAAATTTCAGCCTTGGTTTCAGTAGCAAGGAAACTACCACTAGTTCTAAAACACTTTTTTTTAGTGCTTGGTTATCCCTGTAGTGAAGAGGTTTCCAACTCCAAATTTCCCAAGCTTTAGCTTCTTGTGATTTTTTTGGTACAAAGATCTTTCTGTTGCTGAAAGTGTATTTCCTGATGTCATGATTTGTGTCCAACGAATAACATTCGTCAAGATGGACAAGAGTACAGATTACACTGTGGCAAGTTGGTAACTGGGTAAGTCTTTGTCACAGAGTTCACTGAATTCAGCACAATGATGTGAGAAGGTAATAGGATTTACACACAGCCATTGCAGAACAAAACCATGGTTTTGTCTGCATTGCATGTTCTACTGTAGAGATACCAGTTTAGTAGTGAAAGCAGCCCATTAGCTCTGTGTGAGGCAAGAAGAAAATTCTGTTGTTTAGCGATCAAGCTAAAGTGCCAAAAATGAATGAAATTAATTGTACCTATAGGTGTCATTCGTCATGTGGGAGATGCCTTGAAAGATCATTCTTCCAAATCCAGAGGACGAATATGTGCCATAGGAATTGCACCGTGGGGCATTGTAGAAAACAAGGAAGATCTAATAGGAAAAGATGTAAGTGTTTCAGGAAACAGCTGTGTAACAAAATATATGGTTACTATTTCTGAAGTATTACTTTTTTCCATCTCTAGAGCATGCCTAGAAGGTGAAATTGAACAATTTCTTGAAAAAAAAGCTGTTGTTTAAGTATATTTCTCAGGTTGTCATATATGACCTCAAAGTAAATACGGAACTAGTGAGGTTTCCATTGCTTTCATTAGTGAAGACCTCTCTGTGGTGACAGCTTTATGTCCTAACTTCGGTGTGGCACGTTGAGACTTCTGTAAATCATATAAGGGCCTTTATGTGTGCAAGGCTGGCATTTATTATAGATGGGTACTCTGGAGAGGCATATGAATTACTAGGAACTCCAAATGAGAATGTATTTTCCAATGCACTAAGAGGATTATGTAACAACACAGTGTGTGAACAAGGAGAGCACGTTAATGAGCTTAGGGGAACATGCAGGGGAGTGCACAATGTGACTGTCATCCTCCAAAGAAAACAGTGCTGTCAGGAGTTCAGATTTGGAATGTAAAAGCAAGCTCTGTTTCTAATTCTCCTCTGGCTTTGCTTATAAAGGTTTGCTTGGTTTGTTTCCTCAGAAGACTCTGAGTGTGCCTCTGTTGGATGGTGCGGGGCATTTTCCCATTTGATTCTTAGTTCTAATCGAGGTGCATCTCTCCTCTTGATACACAGGTAACACGAGTTTACCAAACAATGTCAAACCCTCTAAGTAAGCTCTCTGTGCTCAACAGTTCCCACACCCACTTCATTCTGGCAGACAACGGCACTTTAGGTAAATATGGAGCTGAAGTAAAGTTACGGCGTCAGTTGGAAAAACACATTTCCCTCCAGAAAATTAACACACGTAAGTACAAGTGGGGCAAACTGTAAATATAACATCTTCAAGGAAGGGAGGGGAAGGAGGGCTTGAAATACTTAAAAGTATGGAAATTAAAGGCTTCTTCCAGCTCTTTCCAGTGGAAATGGGATCAGGACTGTGTGGCTGAACTAGAACATGTGCTGTCTGATACATGGTGAAAGAGCCCACATCGAACCGGGCAGGAAAACCATGGAGGAAGGATTGCATAAAGGGATGAAGAAAAATTGACAAATAATAGTGAGGAGAAGCTTCAGAGCAGTGATAATCTAAGGGAAAAGCAAAGAATTTGTGCACTTCTAGGCTAGAATTCATAAGCATCAGTAAACACACAGAATGAGGGGACTTTTTACAGTTCCTGTTTACAGGAATCCTGTGCAGCCCAGTGATTTCTGATTCCGAAAGTTCACGTGAGCATTTTATTTTCTCTTTTATATATGGATTTGTTTCATTTGAAATATCACAGTCAAAAATCTTTGATCTTCCTGATAAACTTAGCAGGCATTTTGATTTTTAATGACAATCAAGACAATTTCATCTTAATGCTTTCATATTAAGAGTTTTTTGCGGGTTTAAAAATTCTTCCAGTTATTATGGCCTCACTAAAATAATTTTCTAGAACTTTTCTCATAGTTATTTAGAAAAAAAATCTTTTAAAAGACGTATTGTCATTAACATGCAAAAAAAATATTTTTAAAAGGTGAAATAAAAAAAATAGAAATTATTTTAAAATAACCTCACAACCTTCATTAAAATGGTCCAAAAAAATGTTAATAGTCTTTGAATTCACACTTCAGTTAAGAGCTACTAGAGAATTGACATCAGTTCTACCAGGTGCCTTTCTTACCTCTTACAGGTGCCCCTGTAAACTGTGTAGGCCCGTGAAAATAAGAGAAAACAAACATCCAGAATGGCAGTTGCATTGAACTCCACAGAAGTTTCTAATAGGGTCTAAGTGCTCTTAAGGGTAGAGGAGAAAAATCAAGTAGAGTGCCAAGTAAAGCTGAAAGGCACAATTAGAGATCAGCCATGGGTTATCCAAATGTTCTGGGAAGTCTCCAAGTACTTCCCTCTGCTTATGGTGAGCCTAAGAAACAGCTCAGGAAAATGCTGCCCCTTGCCTTTGAGCATGGAGGCGGTGCCGTGCTGCCCACAGATGGAAACAGCTCACCTTAGCCTGCTTTTGTCATCTTTTGTCTTCTGCAGAAGTGCTGGCAGAGCTGTGAGGTTGTAAAAGGGAGCATTGGCTTGGAAGATCAGGAATTCAGGGCCCAGAGACAAGATGTTCTGTGTCATTCCTTGTAACACCACTGGGGCTTGGGGATATTGACTCTGATTTAGGTAGTGTTTGATGATTTTTGACATGAGAAGGGCAAAGTTGGGAATACACATAGAAACCTGTTATGTGAAGGGCTGCAGTACACCTGCTAGTAACAACATACAGGGAGTTGTTTTGTTTCTTTTTAATCACTCCAAGCACAGGCACCTCTGCTGGAAATCTCAGGAGGAATCACTAAAGATTTCATGGACACACAGGCTGGCCCGTGCTCTGTGACTCCTCCTTATCAGAGCTGGGGTGTATTGACAGGAGGATGTCAGGAAGCTTCTACTGTTACTGTGCATGGTGTTCCTGTTCTTCAGAGAGGAATCAAGGTTGAAAATATGAACGTGTTCTCAGCCAAACCAAAAAAATGCATCTTTATAAAGCGCTGGTCATTTCACAGATTAAGAACTGAATTCAAATGCTTATGGTAGTGGAATTAGTCAGCATTCAGGTAATGTTTTGTCCTTCATTTCCCCAAGTTTCTTGTGACCAAGGCTACTGAGACCATGTGACCTGTGGGCTTCCCTTTGTCATCCTATGCCTGGAGATCACAGTGAGGCAGGGACAGCAAAGGGATGCTCAGCTGTCGTCTCTTCCATCGGCCAACCATTTCAACCTCATGATAAAAACACTAATTTCATTTTTTTATCTTAGCAATAAGCATAGGTGTGTCACCTTACTGAAGACTTCCCATAGGTAACCCATGAAGAATTAAAGCATCAAAGGCTTTTAACTGGGAGCCATCTGAGTAACAGTGAAGCTGATGAAGCAATAGGACAGTCATGTTAGCTGCTTTATCTGTACCTCGTGTCTGTTGAGAGAGATTACAAATAACCACTAACACTGAGTGGAAAAGTTATCAGTATGGAGCTGATGGAAAAGCAAGGGCAGAGACATCTTAGTCTTTTCCCTTTGGGGCCATGAAACAGCACATGGATGTTTTTCCTCACATTGGCCATGAAATGGCCATCATTTTTCCTGAGGGCTCTGGTTTGAAGTGATGCTCTAACACAGAAGTCACATCCACTTATCTCAATTTCCTAAGCTATGTTTCAATGACACTTGGTTTTTTTCTTGTTTCTGTCCTTCTGTTTTTTGCAGGACTGGGGCAAGGTGTTCCTGTAGTTGGGCTCATAGTGGAAGGAGGTCCCAATGTGATCTCCATTGTCTTGGAGTGTCTGCGGGAAGATCCCCCTCTCCCAGTTGTGATCTGTGATGGCAGCGGGCGAGCATCCGACATTCTCTCATTTGCACACAAGTATTCAGAAGAAGGAGGGTAAGGTTTCAAGATCTTCAGCAAAGCTGTGTAGGACTATATGCCTTGCTTTCATAGAGCTTCATTAAAAAAAAACCCTCAAGGACAAAATGCTGCTAACAGAGACATTCTGCTGTCAGTCAGCTTTTGTTGCCCTTTGATCTTAGCCCTGGAATTAATGAGTAGAAGTTGTTACCACTTTGAATGCATGGGATGTCCTTTGAAATGAGCTTGCTCTCAGTCAGCACACTGTTGTACAAGCTCCATCAGGGTTTGCTGCACTGTACTTGGTGCTGGGTTGGGCATGGTAGAAGCAAGGACAAGTTCCCAGGAGTAAGTCTTCTCCTCAGGCCGAGGCTGAGGTTAATTAGTGCATGGATTTGCAAAATTTGTACTGCCTGATTCTGCTGCTGTGTTGTGTGAATGAACTTCATTGTCCCACAGTGCCAGACCAGCTGTGGAAATGGTGGACTTCCTTCATTCTCTTGCTTTTGCCTTACAGGCAAACACCTAGTGTATTGTCTTAATTAGGGTATGGCATACCTGTCTTGTGCTGAAGATAGAGCCTGTTTCCTCGACTGAAGTTGAAGCTTAGCTTGGATTAAATATTAAGCAGACAAGTAGTGTTGCAAGCAGTGTGGATGTTATTTGCTGAATTAGGAGAGCAGCTCTTATGCTGGATTTTGTTGGTGTTTAGACATAGCATATATTTAATTGCACCAACAGTATTTATGATTCAGCAACTTCCTTTTCCTTTCTGTCTAACAAGGTTTCTTAGTTTAGATCAAACTTTGCTTTTTTTTTCTCTTTCTTATTCATTCTTCCTATCAGCGCATAGGTAATTGAAAGAGCTTATCAGAATCAGTCTGTCTGAGATGTGCTCACTCCATGACTTTCCCTCCCAGTGCATATGATGCAGTGTCCAATTTTCTTCCTCAATAATTATGTTAAGATAAATGTGTTCGTCTAGTAAGGCAGATCTATAATGAGAATTTTTTGTCAGTCCAATCATTTTCTCACAGTGAACTTTGAATTTTACTGCATCTCTCACATCCCTGCTGGTAATGTTGGCCATAATCTGAAAATACGTGTGTTTTATTAGGAAATGGATGAAGATTGAAGGGCTGTTTCATATTGCTTTGGGAGATCAAACATTTCTGACCTTTCTAGAATGTTTTCAATCTAATTTCTTTAATTATCTTTTGGATTGTTCATTTGTTTCTCAGTTGGGTATTATGAGGTTTCAGATGCACTAGCAAATTTAGTCCTCTGAGACGATAACCAAGGTGACGTATCAGAAATGTGAAGTATTTTAGGGTTTTTAGCTATATGCAAAGGAACTTGGAACATTTAGAAGCAAAGGTAGGGGTCCTGTAAGGCCTAACAGAAGTTTATCTATGATATATAAGAGGAATACCTGTATATTATTGTTTCTTAAACAGCAGGCCTTCTGAGTATCTATTCATTCTGGCAATGTCTTCTTTTATGTCTCATTTTTCATTTAGGATAATAAATGAATCCCTTAGGGACCAGCTTCTAGTTACCATCCAGAAAACCTTTAACTACAACAGGAATCAAGCTCATCAGCTGTTTGTCATTCTTATGGAGTGCATGAAAAAAAAAGAACTTGTAAGTGTCCTAAAAGTAATTCACAAAGGTAATTTCTGTGACCAAACTTCACAGAGTACTTTGAAGTGCAATTTTCCCAGGGTTATAGTTTAAACTACTTTTTTTCCATATAGCTCCATTAAATGTACACGTTCATTCATAAACATAGGCCAAGAAGGGTTTCCATCTTCTGGAGAGCCTCAAAAATAAATTTCAGATTCTGCTCCTGTGTAAAGTGATAGGAATCTTTTTCCACAGACCTCAGCAAGGCAGACTAAGACACTGAGATAAATGCACTAAAACCAGGATCAGCTGCAGAAAGTAGAGGAGAGATAATTGAAGAAAAGGCTCCTAGGAGCAAGCAGCATTCAGAGTGCATGAACACAGTTTTGGTTTTCTGACACAGTTACTCTTCAACAGCCTTTAATTCCAGGAAAAGGGACTTTGCAGGCCTTTCAAAAGCAACTGAAACATTGTGTTCCTGAAGATCCCACCCTTTCTTACTCCTGGTTTGCTGCAGGTGTGCTCTATGTGCTGTACCACTCACTCAGGTTCCTGCCTGGCTCCCATATCCTATCTGCAGAGAAAAGTGTGCTCAGGAAAAGAAAGTCTTTGACATTCACATCTGGCATCTGGAAGCAGTGTATTGAAACTGTGTTCACTGTGCCTTTGCAGGCAAAATGAATCCTTGAGTGTTTGAATAATTGTTTCAGTGAATTTTTTGTAAATATGAAGCCAAAATGAGTTCCATACATACACCTTCACTGGAAGTAAAGTTGGTAATAAACATGGATCTGATAAGCTGACTGAAAGAGAGTCAGCTTTCCTAGAAAAATGGGTTGAGAGAAGAGAGCCCACAGCTGCCTTAGACTGTTTTGAATTTAAAATGTGCATCAGAGCAGGTCTGGTTTACTCAGCAAAATTCAGACACTGGCTGTGCAGCCTAAGCTGACTTATGGTTATGGTTTTCTGTTGATAGTTTTGTCTGTTCTTGTTAATTAGTAATATTTTTTCTATAGTTCTTCTTTTTCTAATGTCATTTAGCTTTGCATTTGTGCAAAATACATTCTAACTTGAGAAAATTGCTCTTCTCAGTAATTAATGTGAATAGCTGCTTTTGGAAAATGAAGAATTTGGGGGTCTTTTGGTCTGCATTCGGTATTAACTTCATTAACATAGAATATTTGGTTATTCTGCTTTTGAATTATTAATCTTCTAATATGTAGTTAAATGGCTAAGATTTACATTAATTACTATTTTTAAAATCATTGAATTGTAATGGACTGAACTAAGCAAATGGGACTATAAAAAATTGCTTTTCTTTACTTGGTTCTGCCTTTTTGATTGTCACATGTAACACATCCTGCAGCTAAAAAATATTTGAGTGTTATCATCAATAAAATGGAGGCTGCGATAATTATCTTGGGTAACTAGCATTTCCATTTCCATTACTACTGGAAAATAGTAGAACCATCAGAAAAAAATCAGTTTTGCATGGCAGTTTTGTCCCCACTTTTTAAAATTCATGGGTTTGGTAAAGATTTTTGTCAAGTTTGTCATGTTTACCATGGGTTATTTTAGGATAACATCACTGGAAGAATTAATTGAACACTTTTGTGAAAATTATATTTCAAAGAAAAATTTAGTAGAACTGTACTTTTTGAAAAATCTTTAGTTGTAGGAAATAATAAGGGTGCACCATTCTGGTGTATTTTCTATCCCCATGTTTAGTGTCTCTCCTTCCTGTGTTCTAATTTTGTGTGTTTGGTTTTGTGCTGCCCTTTAGATCACCGTGTTCCGCATGGGCTCCGAAGGGCAGCATGACATTGAGATGTCCATCCTAACTGCTCTCCTCAAAGGTGGGTTTTCCAAGCACTTAGAAAAGATGCACAAAAGGATCCCAGGAAGACATTCCTATACTCTGAGGTTTACTCTTCGTGTTTAAGTCTTGATTTCTTCACTTGGATTCTAGCAAGTACCTGAACATGTTTGGTTCAAGTTCAGATTAGCGTGAAGCGTAAAATCTAGATTGAAAGTTTTGTGTGGCTTTCCTCCCCTGAAAGCCTGGGATGTGAGTGCTGCAACAACTGTACTGCTGATATTTCAGCTCATTTTATTGCAGTTCTAGCATACATTAATAAAGTTAAAAAAAAAAAAGATAGTGGGAAGATAAAAAGCTACCTGGATTTTTCCAGATCTCAGATTGTGCAATTTAAACCTTAGAGCGATAGGATCGGTTCCACATTTATTTGGGGTTTGTTATGTTTGCTGAAACAATGTTTTCTGTCTGCAGGTGTACAGTAGTTGATAGCTGCTCAGTATGGGATTACTGGAGTCCCCAAAGCTAAGGAATAAAGAGAGGAATTTTTACACTCTTATCCAAGAGAGAGGGGTCTTTTAGGAGAGTTGAATGGCTGTCCTTAGCATCAGAATAAAAGTCTATGTGGAAGCTAAAAAAGAAAAGGGAGATAATGTCATTAATCCCTTGGAAATTAGGATTATGGGTTAAATGGAAGATGCTATAAATTGATTTGACGAATCCACTTCGTTGTGGCAGAATTATTCTAGTGTGGTAGTATGATATAGAGCCAGGCTTGCTGTTGTCTAGTTATTGCAGAAGGTTGTCCAGTGTTGTTTCATCATGTGTGAAATATGAAACATCTGTGTGTTTCTCTTTAGGTACCAATGCATCTGCTCCAGACCAGCTCAGCCTGGCTTTGGCCTGGAATCGTGTAGACATTGCCCGCAGCCAAATCTTTGTCTTTGGACACCACTGGCCAGTAAGACAAAGTTTTCTTTGTCATTTTGTTTGTCAGTACTTTAAATTAAGTTGTGTAATATTTACCCTTTGGATTTTGATGCTGCACTAGCAACAGTGGTGAAACACTGCAATCCGTCTGCGTAACTAAAATCCTCTACTTAAGCCACTTTCATGTCTCACTGTGTTGATGTTTTTTGCTTTACTGTATGAACTATCTGATGCTGAATTACTCTAAAGTGTCATGAGGAGAGCCGCTTGAAAGGGGCTGTAAGAATGAAGGGAAAGAATTTCAGTGGGTTTTTTGCTTAGTTGTCTTTCTTGAAACCATGCAATAAAATGACACTCAAAGGAATACTGTTCATGTGCATGCTGTGCATAATGGAGAGATTTATTTCATTTGGAAGCCCGTGTAATTAAATTTAAACAAATGTTGCTGCATATGCAGTTTTATTCCTTCACTTCTAGTAGTGTGATGATTTCAATATTCAGGGTTCATTAAAATGCCTATACAGAGAGGATTTAATAATCCGAAAGATTATGAAGTATAACTACTATTAAACATTTAATTGGATGGAATGTCCTAATCTCCATATTATTGTGGTTAGATTCAGAGGTTCCACCGAGAACTGAAGCCTGTTACTGCTTTGGCCTGTTTCATACTTGTACTGCACAGCAGTTCGTGGAAGCAGTACCAGCCAGCTGGGATTCACTGTCATTCCAGGTTCATAGAGATTGCTTTCAGAGCAGCCTGTGCTGCCACTTGGCAGTTGCAGTTTTGTCCAGGCTTTTGAATGGATTTGTGGTAGCTGGGCAGAGGAGAGTTTTTTAAGACTAATAGAACCCCAGGAAAGAAGCCTTGTTAAAGGCTTGGTCCCGTAGTTGTCAGTGCAGAGCACAGGTAGTTGTAATCCAGTTTTCTTGTCTGTGGAGTTTATGTAACCTAAGCATTACCTGGAGCAAGTTAAGCCTCCAAATCACAGACAAGTAGTGTGGTGCATGTGTGTCTCTGCCCTGGGAAGATAGGTTGGAAAGGGGAAGGACTTTAGGTGAAGACTAAAAGTGTCTCGAGAGGTATAAACAGAAATACTGTCTGCAGAATAGAAATGAGCCAGTGAGTGGCTCTCTGTCCTCTCCTCTCTGCTCTGCAGTATGGATGCTATTTGGCATCATGCAGCATTCTTCTTAAGCTCTTTCTGTCCAGCTCTTGTTGTTATTTATTTTGAAAACTATTGCTTTCAGAGAGAACAACGGAACTGAAGTGTCCCAATCCTCTCACACTGATTTTATTTTTTGAGAGAAATCCTCCCCAGTCAATCTCCTTCAATGCTTTGACTTTCAGTGTTACTAAGTTAGGCATAACAGCTTTAAAAAAAGGGTCAAGCTGTGACTGTGCAGAAAGGCCGTTAAATTCAGAGGAATTATCATTTTTAGTTGACTCAATGTGAGAAGTGGTGACTGGGGGGTGAGCTTGGTAGGAGTGTACTCAGTTACTGTACGATCAATTTGATTTCTAATACTTTAATGCATTATAAATACAGCCTTTAGGAAGCCTTACAGCTCCTGATGGTACAGCTCCTGAGAAGGAGAAGAAATCTCCAGCACCTCAGGCTAAAGCAGGCAGAGGGAAAGGAAAAGGGAAGAAAAAGGGAGGAAAAGCAAAAGAAGAACCGGAAGAAGAAACAGACCCAAGAAAACTTGAACTCCTGAACTGGGTGAGATGAAAGTATTTGTATTAAAACTGTTGAAATTTTTTTTTTCATTCTGGGGTACAAAGAGAAAAGGAAAATACACACTTTCATTCTGTAGAATGCTCATTTGCACGTTTCCACAAGATCAGCAGTAGATTCTGCAGCAATGCTGTTCAGTGTTTGAGCCAAGAATCCCTCTCTCCTCCCATGTGCACCACATGCAGCCATACCTCAACAGTACAAGTCAGTACTGGGCTGCAGCGTCTTCTTCCCTGCACTTGTCAGAAGGAAATAAGAACACCAGTGAACATCATCCTTCTGTGTATGTGTTAGTTTAACTTATTCCTATCACAACGAGCAAGTAAATCCCTTTTTCACATAATGTGTCAAGCATGGTATGCCTGGTTTAGTTACAAATACTGAACAAAATGATTGAAAAGTACATGTTGAAAGACTGAAAGCTACAGTTGTGTTGCTTAAGGTTTGGAAAACTCTGCTGTCTCTATTCACTTGCATATGGGTAAAATGTTACTTTCTAAATTCCTTTTTACTTACAGACTAATCAACATATTTGGGAACTCGGTCCGTGTCCTAAGTAGTGAAAATGGTTGTGGTTGTTACCCAGCCAGCTTGTTTGTACTCATGTGGTCTAACATTCTCCATTCTGCTGTTCAGGTGAATTCCCTGGAGCAGGCTATGCTGGATGCACTGGTCCTGGATCGAGTGGACTTTGTGAAACTGCTTATTGAGAATGGAGTGAACATGCAGCATTTCCTGACTATTCCTCGCCTGGAGGAACTTTATAATACTGTGAGTGAGCAGAAATACTAAAATGCCCTGTGATATCTTTGCCACTGTATTGTATGTGCCTTGAATCCCCACAGAAGGGTTTATTAAAAAGGAGTATTATACAGTCCTTGATAGAAAGGTGTTTCTCACTGTAGCCCAGTTCCTTCTTTTCACCCCTCTGGGGTGTGATGGCACATGGTTGTTGTCTAAAGTTCTGCTTAAGCTGCCAGATCAGTAATTATGTTCGTGTTTGCAAAAAATCTGAAGAATTGAAGCTCTAATGGATTGTGAATTATTTTTGTTTCAGAGACTGGGTCCGCCAAATACGCTGCATTTGCTAGTCAGAGATGTGAAAAAGGTAAGCAGTGTTACATTTCTGTGATTGCATTAGCCATGTGAATCAACAGTAAAAGCAAGCATGGCATGGGGGGAGCAGGCATTTGAAATTAGATGGCAGCTGTTAAGAAAAGCGAAGTTAAATGTCTTCCTGTGGCAAACAGTGAAGTCAGTCTGAATTGGGTATGGCAGTGCTAGTAATTTAAAAACTAAGGAGTTAACTAAATTAAGCTCCTATAGTGTAATATGGCATTTGAGATTTAGGTTGATGTTCCTTCTCTACAAGAAGCTCCCAATGCAGCATTACAGGGGAGGAGTGGAAGGAAAGGCCTGCTAGGTTAACTGGAAGCCTCACCCATGAACGCAGAATTTGTTCCTTTTTATTTGTTTCCTTGTGTGTTTTCTGGTTACTTTTCTCCCAGCAGTCCATCTTTTACCTGGGAGAAAATCTCTTCCATCCTAAATTTGTTACTCATTTGTTTCCATTACATGAAAATTTGTTCATTATATGTGAATAGGGAGGGTCATTGTGAGATTTGTTGTATTTTCTGTCTTCGAGGTTTTGAAGTTTTTATTCAGTAAAATTCAGCTGCATGAAACCACCTGTATTTGTTTCTGCAAGGAAAACTCCCAATTATTCCAGGGAGGTTCAGATGTGGGAATTATGCAGTACTGTGTTAATGTATAATTCATATTCATCTGCTTCATAGTTTAACACTTTTCTCATTCAGTGTTGTCACTTTGAGTGTTACTAATGTTCCTCTGCATTCTGCTGTCTGTCTGACTCTCCTCTTTTTCATTGCATTTTCATGCTCCCTCCCTCAGCGGCAGTCCCGGGGATTCAGTTGGGTTAACTTGGAGGTGATGTGCTTCCTTAGGATGTAGTTGTTTCATCATAGCAGCTGCTCAGTGGTGCTGTAGAATCAGTCATTGCTGTAGGATGTAGCTTGTACAATGAAGCACCATTTTTTTTCCCACTGGAGTCAATACAATTTTCCAGTTTTAGCTGTAACTGCCAAAATTAGAATTGGCCTTTTGCTTTGATCCTGGGCTGCACATTAATCATGGTCTGCACTGTAGTCTCAACTGTAGATAATACGATGAAACGTAAGTTTGCGTTTAAAAAGTGTGTGAAGTATGAATGTCAGGATATTCACCATGAAATCGTCATGCTTTTTTACTGGATTAATGATAATCAGTACAAAGTTTCTTAATTTCATTGATATAACCCTTGTAAATGAAGTAAACTTGTATGGACAGTGATATATGAGTAAATCAAATGAAAATCTGTTCACAGCTATGAATTCTGCTAATAACAAAACCAAAAAGCTATGACCCCAGAAATTTTCATTATGTGAATCAGATACCATTAATTTCATACAAATGTTCAAAGACTGAACCCAGTGGCTGTAAATAATACCCATGTGCCAATTTAATTATGATATATGTCTAGCCAAGCAATTTAATCCATGTCATATTTTCTTATCCTAAATCCTTATTAAGTTGTGGGGGCTTTTTTTGTAGGGAAATCTTCCACCAGATTATCATATCAGCCTAATAGATATTGGTCTTGTCCTGGAATATCTCATGGGTGGAGCCTATCGCTGCAACTATACTCGGAAAAGTTTTCGGACTCTTTATAATAATTTATTTGGACCAAAGAGGGTAAGAATGAGTTCATTCTGGATGTGGCCATTGTGCTGATGGTAAAAAATAAGTAATACTCTGTTCCTTTGTTTTTGTGAAACACTGCATATTAAATTCTAAAAAAATGCTGCAAGGTAGAAGTTGCAACTCCAAGAGTGAAGTTATATAAGAAAGTTATAAGACATCTGTGTTAAAGGATGTGAGGACACAGGAGGTGGTGAATACACTGATCTGGAGGTGAATTTCCTCCTATCCCAGTAGTTTACGTTCCAAGTATTTCTAACTGTGGTGTGCTTAGAAGCACTTTTTTTTTTTTTTTTTGAG
>VZRV01005199.1:1855867-1885949 GCA_013398115.1 Falcunculus frontatus
TTTTTTTTTTTTTTTTTTTTTGAGCTTTTGTGACCATGTGGTGATTTTAATTCTTCAAAGCACTATTTATCTATGATTCGTTTAACTCTTCAGTCTGAATTAAAATCTTTCCTTTGAGTGCAGGATAAATATTTCCTAACCTATTGCATTCCTGCAAATACAGTTAAAATGAAGAGTAGCTAATTGCAGCATTATTGGTACAATTGTTTATAACGATAAGTTTCATAATAAATGCTGTACATTTGTAAATGAAAATGGGTTGGCTTGGTATTGTTTGGTCTTTCAGATTTTCCTCCCATCTAACTATTTTCTTTTCTTTTTTTTAATATTCAGCCAAAAGCTCTTAAACTACTGGGGATGGAGGTAAGTTGGATTTATTTAAAATACTGGTTTTATCAAAACATTTCTTGGTACCGTTCTATTCTTGGTCTTAGCTTTTTCATTATTACTGTGATCTACAGAAAATTGCAACTAGACAGGATACTCCGTTTTGCAAATATTGTATGAAACACTTCTGACAGTTTTTTTAAGGATAGCATCTTTAGAACTGCCTAAAGCTCTGCTTAATAGCCTTCAGGCAAGTTTTGGCACTGTTATGTAATAACATGGTTCATGTTGGAACATATCATAAATTTAATTATTCATGTGTATACATTAATGACATTGAAAAGAGAATGTAATCCAGCAGTGCTGCTTATGGCAAAATCTCCTTTAACCATGAAATAACAATTGCTGTGCTTAATGAGGTTTTAGCATAGAGAAAACATTTAGGTGGAGTGAAAACCAAGGTGGTCAGATGCTGTCCTCCACTATAAAACATCCTTGCTACTGTGATGGCACCATGCTTTGTAAACAGTGAGGCTGATCCAGAATTTTGGGTCCGGCCCCTACGTCATGTGCTTGTGTGTCTGCAGAAATTTGTGATTGAGCAGAAACAAATCTGGGAGGATGCCTAAGAACTCACTCTGTTTTGGAGGTAGTTGCTTTTGTTTCTGAACAAAAAAAATCACTATGGGCCGGGACACCAAGAGGCAGGTGCATTTCTGTAGGAAGTGGGATTTTATTAATGCTGTGATAGTGCTCAAACACAGTTGGTGTTCGTGCTGCTTGTGTTACAGTTGATGTGAACCATACCCACACACAATGCCTCTATATCCCCAGGCAGATTAGCAGCCTTTTTCTCAACAGAGAAAATCTGTAGAGACCTCAGAAAGAGGTTATGTTTAATCTCTCTGATCAGCTTCCTATTTTTTACTGGCTTAAGGCCAAAAGCTCAGCCCCTCAGAGGTGCAACCCTTTTTGATCAGCATTGATCACAGTGCTTCTCCAAAAGCATATTTTGATTTTCCTATTTCTTTCAGTGAGAAATGTTTTATGTGGCACAGACTGAAGTGTTCTTTCTGCTTGAGAGCGGGTAGAGCCCTTCTTCCAAGAGAAAGAAAAAGTTGAAAGAACATTTACATTTCTTTTGCTGAAGTGGTCAGTAAATTGCTGTGACTCCATGTGGCTGGGTTGGGTTTTTTTTCATTTCCAATGTTAGCAGCTCTAAAACAGGGAGTTTAGACTCCTCAGCACTTTCTGTCTTACACAGGGGTTTGTTTTTATTTGATTTTCCTAGTGTGTAGAGGACCTAATTTTTGGTCCTCTATTTGAGATTTTATGTCCTGTGCTTCAGAGACGGTCAATACTTAGTGCAATTAATGACCCCTGAATTTTTCATGGAAGACAGAGTTCACCACTTGCAGTTCTTAAAACTGCTGAAGAAGTAGGTGCTCAATTGCTGAGCTGAAGAGTAATCTTTGGAAACTTGGGGTGGGAGGCTGAACTCTGAATTTGGATTTAAGTTCACGTTTTGTTGAAAAATAATGCATTATGCTGAGCTTGCCTGAACAAGAACTGATTTTGTCAAATAGAAAATTCTTTTACTTGAAATCTGCTTCTGAGATTCAAATCAAGATCTACAATGATGTTGAGCTCTGTCTACACTTACATATGTGATGGTCTTCCTGCATTTTTTAAACCCTAATTTTCCCAATCATGGCTTTTCTTCCCTTCAGGATCCTGCTTCCTTGTCACTACTTCCCTTCAGTTACTTCCATGTTGGTTCCTGTAGTAATGGCCTATCCTCCCTATCCCTTTAAGAAATGGGATACTTAATATCTTCTGTGTGCACTGCATACATAAGAGGAGATTGCTTATTCCAAGGTGAAGACTCCCTTTGGTATCTTGCTGTTCTTAAGGGTGCTGTGTGCCTGCCTTTGCCTTTTGCATGTTGCCATGACCTGCACGTCAGTCTGAAAAGTACCTGTGAGATGTGCAGCACTGCTCTGCAGGGATAGACACAGACATATGGAATCTGAAATTACGGTGGAGCCTATCCGTAGGGAATTCAGCTGTGTTAGAGCCCCATTGACACTGCAGAGGAATTAACTAAATATTAATTTGTTGCAGAGCAGCCTGTGCAATTCCACGTGCAGTAGAGATCTGTGTACAATGCAGTGTGAAGGAATGCCTTCAGTACCAAGGGGTTCTACTGCACTTTTCCAGGATGGGTGACTTGTAATTATGTGTACAAGAAACAGCACTCTTGAATAAAATATGAGTCTGTGTGTGCTTGCCCAGTGCATGCTTTGTCCTATTGCATTCCTTGTAGCAAACAGCAAAACCAAATTAAAACTTTGAATATTAATGTGTCCTCTCAGTACTTGTTCCGTGCATGGTGCTGTTGTCAGGTGAGCTATTAGAAACTGATGGGAATCATTTTTCTTCTTTTCTTTCCAGGATGATGAGCCTCCCACCAAAGGGAAGAAGAAAAAGAAGAAAAAGGAGGAGGAGATTGATATTGATGTGGATGACCCAGAAGTCAGCCGCTTTCAGTACCCCTTCCATGAGCTGATGGTGTGGGCTGTGCTTATGAAACGGCAGAAGATGGCCCTCTTCCTTTGGCAGCGAGGGGAGGAATCCATGGCCAAGGCACTTGTGGCTTGTAAACTCTACAAGTCTATGGCCCATGAGTCTTCTGAGAGTGAGCTGGTGGATGACATCTCTCAGGACCTGGACAACAACTCAAAGTTAGTAGGCACACAGCAGGTTTTATGTCTATTTGATACAAGCTTGCTGAGAAGCTTTACTTTTAGTTAAGTACAATTCATTTCTAGAATGTAGTTTCACAGAATGCCATTTGGAGCCAATTTATCGACTATAGACAAGGCAAAATGTGGTCTCGGGATCTCAATGCAACACTAGCGAGGCGAAGACTTGCATTTTTTCTGACAGAATGCATTCTTTCTTCAGCTTCTCTCTGTAAAACTAGTTAGTTTTATTTCACAAAGTTATTTTCAGAATTTAATAATTTAACTCCCATAAATTAAGGAGTATCTGATGATATATCTAAAATGCCTTTAAGATGTTACTGGTCTAAGTGAATTCCCTCTGTTCACTAACAGTTTGTGTGGAACTTTTGGAGACTGTCCCAAATCAAGCTTGTTCTTGTCTCTATATATGTGTGTGGATAAACATGATGCCCAGCGAACAGAACTAAAACCCCAAAGCAAACTGATTTCTAAGTCAAACTTCACTGATGTTATCTTGTATCTTCCAGAGATTTTGGCCAGCTGGCTGTTGAACTCTTGGATCAATCCTATAAACATGATGAGCAGATTGCCATGAAACTGCTGACCTATGAACTGAAAAACTGGAGCAATTCTACCTGCCTGAAGTTGGCTGTGGCAGCTAAACACAGGGACTTCATTGCTCACACCTGCAGCCAGATGCTTCTAACAGACATGTGGATGGGGCGACTGCGCATGCGGAAAAACCCCGGCCTTAAGGTATTGCTGTTCTTCATCGTCTCCAAAGAGAGTTTGTTGCATGGAGCACTTTGTTATACATAGTGTTTGCATGGAAAAAATGGCTTACTTAGAGATGTTTTAAGAACATATCTGTTTTAAAGCTAATATCTTTTGTTTCCAAACTTAGGAGATCTAGGAAACATTACACCATGACAAAGGAAAATATAACTCCATAAAAGACTTAACATGATTGGAGTCTGAGAGAGAAGTTTTGGCTTTCAATAAAGCATGAGATTTGTTAATTGAGAACATACTCCTTCTATTAAAAATTATTTGGATACAAGCAAAAATATCATTAGGGGTCCATGCGATGGGAATAGGGATAAAATGAACCAGATGTGGACACATGCTTCTTATATTGCTTAATATCATACCAGAAGACACAGTTGAGACTCAGTGTTGAAAAGAGTGAAATCTGTGCAATTGCACTGTGTGAAACCATGTGATTTTCCTGTCCTGTGATTTGATGATGCAGTCTCCCTTACTGATTTTAGTATTTCCTAATTGTTTGATTTACAAAAAACAAGTAATGTGAGGGGGCACTCGCAGAAGAGAAACACGAGTGAGTCAATGCTGAGGAAGCAGAGCAGTGTTTGCTTGCGTGTGTTTTTATGTGAATAGAATCCTTTCTTTGTTGAGTTACGCAGTTCCTGTCACTCATATAGAGGCCCATCCTGCTCACCTCCTTATTTCCTTAAATCCCCCTTGCTGACAAAGTGCTGTATCTGTCTTCCCAGGTCAGATTCCCAAGTTTGCTGATATATACACTGTACTGTCTCTGCCGTTCTCAGTTTATTTCCACTTTCCCATATCTCCCTCTTAAACCTGTTCAAAATCTTCCATCTTGCCTTTCAGATTGCATCATGGTACTTCCTAAATCTGTGTATTATTTTCTTTCTTTTCTCCAACGAATTAATCAACCTCCTGATATTTGTTCTAGTTTCATTACCTGCCTTCTTTTCTCTGCTCCTTTTCTGTACTTTGACTTGTGTTTCTGTATCTAAGCAATTTCAAATAGTAAGAGAATTCTCCCAGTGCTATCTGCAAGTTTCTTTCCTCTTTCACAGTTTTTTTAACTATTAAAACTAATTATAGTAGGTGACTGAAGTAACTGTAAACTCCAGTAATAAACCTGAAGGCCTCTTCTAACCACCACTATGTCTGTTCCATGATGTTTCTCTGCACACTAATTTTGGAGCACAATTTCTTAATTGCAGAGTATTTGTGGAGATGGGAGGCTTTCCAGGGTGCCATATTTCATGCAATGTCTTATGGCCAATGCCTCTTAAGTACTTACTATTTTTTTTTTAGGCCTGAGGATGGCAGAATATCTTGAATACTATACAAAGGAAGCTTTTGGTTTGGGACCCACCTTGTCATGAAATTCATAATGTAAACAAATACTGAGTTGAATTCTTTCTTGTTTACAGGTTATAATGGGAATTCTCTTCCCTCCCACCATCCTTTTCCTAGAGTATCGGAGTTACGATGACTATTCCTACCAGACATCAAAAGAAAATGAGGAAGGCAAGGAAAAGGAAGAGGAAAATGCGGTCAGTAATGGAGATTACTAGAAAGTTCTAATATCTCAAGAGTGCTCATTTTTCTGACTTTCCTGATTATGCTGTGGCTCACTCAGGTTAAAATCTCAACTGCCTCTGTGGGATAAAATCATTGAAGAATTTTGGAGTGCATAGACTGGATTCTCAGAGTACATGAAGTGTCTGTGTAGTTCCATGCATTTATGGAATTCTGTGTATATACTTTTTTAAAGAGGTCTGTTGCTCAGGGGAATCCCTGCATAGTTAACAGTTGGCTGAGGCTGTGCTTGAGGAAAAGTTACTATTTTTACTGCTGTATATTGATGAAATCTGACAACTTTGGTCTTCCAGGATGCAAATGCAGATACAGGCTCCCGAAAAGGGGATGAAGAGAATGGAAAGAAAAAACAACAGAGCCTTCCAATTGGAACAAAGATCTATGAATTCTATAATGCACCTATCGTAAAATTTTGGTTCTACACAGTAAGTCATGATGATTAAACTGATAGTGATCATTTTTTTCACACCTGTGAAGCTGAAAGGATTCTGATGTGAAAGTAATAACCGTGTAATAAATATTTTACTGACTTATGTGGAATCTGATGAGTAAAGCAGTCCCTTTATTTAGAGAAGAATGCACAGACAGTGAAGCTGAATGAATAACTGAGGCTTATGTTGTCAGCCTCAAAAGCTCCTATGTGCTGTGAAGGAGGCTCTGTGTGGAATACACCAAACTAAGTGCAAGCTCCACAATCCAGTCACTCAATCCAAACTAGGCTGGATTCTCTTGCTTTCTAAACGTCCTGGCTCCCGTTCTGCATTGAAATGTCCTTTAGGACCCAAGAAGTAACCCTGTAGTATCAGTGCTTGCCATTTGCCCAGTTACTCAGATGGGTGCAGCTTAGATGGAAGCACAGATCCCAGTCTGCTAAGACTTAGTAGGTACTTTTATTAAAACAATTAAAACCAATTTAAAGTCAAATACTTATTTCTGGCATGCATCTGATCTTCTATTCATTGCATCAAGAATTATCTGGTGTTAAACTGTTATATTAAAACAGAACATGTATTCATGCTACTGCACATAAATTTTGTGTGTGCCTTGTAAAAGGGATACTGGTTTCTTATGTGTTCAAAATTAGGATGCCTGATACTTGATAGGTCATAATGATATGGAGGTTTTTAGTTTTAGCACATATTAATCACAAAACACTATATTGATCCCTTTCTGCTGCCTGAGTTAATAATTTAAAAGTGAAATTCCTATATAATTTCAAAGAAAAGTATTCAACATGGTTTTACAGTGCAAAGAAATTACATTTTAGTAGACTGAAAAAGCCCCTGGCACAACAGGCCTGGTTTAGAGTGCTTTAGAATTGCTGTTTTTGCTTCTTTCAACAAATGAGATAATTCAGCTGTCTAGATCATATGTTCCACAGCATCTGTGATTCCTTTAGCTGCTGGAGGCCCGTGGCTGTGCCAGTGTGGGGGGCATTGCAGCAGGCCTGCTTCCTGCAGAGAAGGAAATATTTTTTTTGTGCAAGTAAGGGTCTTCAGCAGCTGAATATTTCACACTTAGCCTCAACACACAGGTTCATATGAATGTCCTAATTAGCAAAATTATTAGGGAACTGAGCTAAGGGGGCTTTGCTTTCATGCATTATCAGGCCCCTCAGCTAAGAGGATTTGACTGCCTTCTGCCTGGTGTTTCTTCTCTGAAACAGATGCAGCCTTCCCTGCTCTTACTGTGTTAGGCTTCAGCAAGAAACTTGTTCCTGAGACTGGGAGCTACTTAAAGTAACCAAAACACCTGCAAACCTACTGTCCATATAGATGGGTTTGAGTAACGTGTAGGAAGAGGGACTGATAAATGAAGCCTCTGGCTTCAGCTGAAGAGTGTGTTCTGCCTAGATGGGCTCAACCACATCATTACAGAGTGGAGAAAGCAAGTGGGATGGATGGCTCTTTATTTTCCCTACCCCTCCAGGCAGGTGCTGCTCACAGCTTTACTCCCTGTTCTGCCTTACATCTGCCTTGAGATGGTGGGTAAACATTTCACACTGAATATTCCGTTCTTTAGAAAACTCCACTTTCTCCCTGAAATGTCTTTTGGTTTGTTACTGTTTTGCTTACGTTTTTTTTTTCCCTGCAAAGTCATTTGATTTCTTAACTCTGCTTATCCAAGGTCTCAGAATTTTTTAGTTTCTGTGCAGCTTGGAGACACCAGCACCACCAGTTTGACATTTACACCAGTGGTTACAGAAAACTGAGTGTTAGCTCTATTGGTTTACAGTAATAATCCAGGATGTTGTAATGGAAATTAGTGGAGACTGAGGGGTTTTTATGTGTGTCTGTGTGTAAGTCATCTCAAGTAATTGAACACTGTCTAATTTGGAAGGATCCTAGGATCCATCACCTAGAGTCCGTAAACGATTTTTTTCTTTTTTGGCAGATATCATACCTTGGTTACTTGATGTTATTTAATTACATCATCTTGGTGCGGATGGAACGGTGGCCGTCAGTCCAGGAATGGATTGTCATCTCCTACATTGTGACACTGGCTTTGGAGAAAGTCAGAGAGGTAAAGCCTGGCCATACCAACATCTCATAATCCTTAGAATGAAGCTCGCTCATTCTAAGAGATTATAGAGATTATAATGGCATGGACTTGTGCACAGGGTTGAGGAGCCATACAGGAGAGAGAAGAGTTTCATATTCTAAAATATACTAAAATATAAATATACTAAAAATATTCTTGATAGAAACAAATTTGCTGACAGGGGAAGGGGCCTCAGATACCTATTGAATATGACAAGATTGGTCTTTTTTCATGACCATTACTTCAAAAATGTAACTTGGAGTTTTTTCTAATTATTTCTTTGTTGTATGCTCGTTTGTTTGTTGATTTGTTTCAGATTCTGATGTCAGAGCCTGGCAAGCTGAGCCAAAAAGTCAAAGTTTGGCTTCAGGAATACTGGAATATTACTGACCTGGTGGCTATTTCAGTATTTATCATAGGAGCAATTCTTCGCCTGCAGAACCAGCCTTACATGGGTTATGGAAGAGTGATTTACTGCGTAGATATCATTTTCTGGTACATTAGAGTACTAGATATCTTTGGTGTGAACAAATATCTGGGACCTTACGTCATGATGATTGGAAAGATGGTTAGTGCCTAAATTGCTATAAATTATGTCTTTAAGAACTCCATGGGAAACTAAATTCCATTCTGGTTTAAAAAGAGGTTTTCCATCGAGTAGGACTCTGAATAAAGCCTGTGAAAAGTTGCCATGTGAATTTCGCGCACACACACACACAAGATGTTATACTCATGCGATAACAGATTTCAGATACAGCAGGATCATCCAGAAAACCATCAGCTGTGCACAGGAGATGGTATAGCAATGATTATATCATTTCTTTGCAACCACAGAGGAGGTCTGTGCTGAAAGCACAGCATAGCACATTTGATGCAAAGGAGAACAGGGGTAGCGAAGATTTTAGCATTTTAGGTATTTTTAAATATAATCTGGTATTCCATTAAGTAACTGCTTTCTCTGCATTTGTATGTATGCTTAATTCATGAGTAGTACTTAAAGAATGCTGTCAAAAAGATTCTCTCTTGCTCTTTTCTTGTTTGCTGTAATGCATGCTGGCAGACAGACCTGCTGGTGCCACTGTGCTCCGTGGTGGTGCTGAGAGCCTCTCTGTGGTCTCTCTGTGCAGATGATTGACATGCTGTACTTTGTGGTCATCATGCTTGTGGTTCTGATGAGCTTTGGAGTAGCCCGCCAGGCTATCCTGCACCCAGACGAGGAGCCCTCCTGGAGACTGGCTCGCAACATCTTCTACATGCCCTACTGGATGATCTACGGAGAGGTGTTCGCTGACCAGATAGACCGTAAGAGTAGAATTCATAGTAAGAGTCTGTTTCCTGTTTCTGAGGCAGATGATCAGATCCAAATTAAAGACTGTTTTTAATTTGGAAGTAGTGTTTTTGCTTTATAATTCTATTGTTGTTGTTTTCTTGTGGCAGACCTGAGATGGAACAATGTTCTGTTCCCCACCTGCATGGCTGGTCTCCTGGTGTATATTCAAATTCGGTTAACACAGAAAGCGATGTAGTCCGGAATATTCTCCTGTCCAAGAGTGTGGCAGTGTTCAGTGTTCTGTTTACTTGCAGGGATCAACAGAGATCATTCTGAAATGCTCTTTTCTTTCAAAGGTTTACTAAGAGTCAGTTCCAACAGAAGAAGAAAAAAAATCAATCCCTTGTGCAGGCGGTTAAAATACACATATCCTTTCATCTCCAACTCACAAGCAATGAGCTCATACGTTTTTACTCCCAGTCATACATCTGTCTGCTCTCAGAAACATTTCCATTTCATGAATCACTCATGTTGTTCTTTTCTACACCTATGGGAAAACAAAACGAAAAAAGCAAAGGTCATTTGATTAGCTTTGGATGTGGAAATAGCCTTTCTTATAGAAAACCTGCTTAGTTTGAAAAAATAGCTGTCAGTATTTTAAAGGAGATGGAAATTGTCCTGTTACTGCTAATTTTGTGTTAATATCTGAAATTCGTACAACAGTCCAATGTGCAGCTGGCCTCCTCTAGTGTGTATCATGTAGTTTGCACTCTATCTGAAATAATACAAGCTGCTGTTTCAGCTTTGTGTATGTGTTACTTCAGTCACCTGCATATACTGACAAGTAGGGAAGTGGAAGGCTGAAGAACCTGGAGGTCTAAGTTCAAAAACATAAAGATTCTTCATCATGAGAAGCTTTTATACCAAATGTCATTAAAGTGTACTTTAATTGTTTAGAAAGAAATAAAGTGTCATTAGTCTGTTTCTGAACAGTGTACAACCAGATCAACTTTGCTTTCCTAATGAATGCCTGTTTCATTTATGTAATTTAGGGTACAGTAATTTACTCTTGACAAATGAAAGGTCAAGCCAGTCATCTGCAGTCTGATATTGCAGTTTTGGTGCACATGAGAGAACCTGAGCTTATCCTGGCTCACAGGTGGGACAATTCTCCCATGGAGAGGAAGTGATTATAATGGGCTATCCCTTATCTCACTATGTGCACTCAAATCCCACTTCACTTTGAACAAATAATGTTTGCCAGTGTAGACAGTTTGATTTCCTTATAGATCAAAACTCACACCTTGCCAGCCATCTCTTTAGTGTAAGAGGTGTCTCAGGCTTCTCTCCTGCTTCCAGTCATTTCTCAGTTATATACTCAGCATGCTTTGAATTGGAAATCTTTCTTCAGCAGTGCAAAAGATTTGGGGGACAAAAGGTTCGAGCTTTCTGGTTGTACAAGTTCATCTACTTGCTCCTTCCCAGGTCAGAAGCTTTGCTGTGTCAGTAGCCTAAGCATAAACTAGGGTGTGGGTTTGAGTTGTTTTAATATTAAAATAATTCTGGCTATGCAAGACATTCTTCTACACTGCCTTACAATTGTTCTGTACATTTCTCCTGTGTGGAAGTCTATGGACTGACTCCTGAAGATCTTTTTGCTTTCAATAAGAAATTTTCACTCTAATCTGTCTGTGGTTCTCTGTATACACACCACAAAAGCAGCCTCAGAAGTCATTGGGGAGTGGTGGCTAGGGGCAGTGTAATATGACTCTGACTCAAGTGCTAATGTGTGGCTTTGGCAAGGCCCAGGGGTGTAAACAGTTTATGGAAGAAGTGTTACATCAAATTTTGCCTCTGGAAGAAGTTAGTTGGACTTTGTCAGTTGCTTCTCTGAGGATGGGGTGTCATCTAGAGATCACAAGTCACAGAATTTGCTGGGCTTGGAATGCACCTTTGGAGATCATCCACATAAACTTTCCTACTCAAACCAGGGTAAATTAGATTTATCCCAGAATGCTTAGGGACTGTCCAGTCATTTACAGTATCTTGAAGGATGAAGACTGTGCAGCCTCTCCGGACAACCCAGTTTAAATGGAATTTCCTATCTTTCCACCTTTGCCCACTGCCCACTGCTGCTTCTCCTTTCACTGAGAAGAGTCTGGCCCTGTGTTCTTTTCTCCCACAAAACATCAGGTATTTATAACATTGGTAAGACCTCCTTGAACTTCTCCGGACTAAATTATTCCAGCTTTCTCAGTCTCGTCTCATTTGTCAGATAGTCCAATAACTTTAATAATCTCTGTGGCCCATGACTGGAGTATTCTGGTATATTCGTGCCTGATTTCTGTGGGGGAGCCCAGAACCAGACACACAAGTCCAGATATGGTTTCACCAGAGCTGAGTAGAGGGCAATAATTACCTCCCTTAATTTGCTGGTAACACTTTTCCTAATGCACCACAGGAAGCTCTTGTGTGGTTCACTCTGTTTAGAAAATGTGCACGAGCAAGAAGTTATCAGCATCTAGTACTCAACAGAATCATAAACAATAGAGAAGCCTGGTTGAGTTTCCTTCAATAGTGTGATTTTTCTTACAACCAGCATTTAGGAATTGGCAAGCAAGTGTCCAGTCTGGTAGCCAGAATGGGCATTAATGATACTGGTGTTATTGCAGTGTACAATAGCATGCCTATTAATGGAAACAGCTATTCAAAAGAAACAGCTGACAGATTCAAAGCCAGGGTGGTTTAAAAAAAAAAAAGGAGAAAATGTTTCCATAATAGCTAAAAGAATGATTTTTGTGTGATAATTTTGAGTTGCTTCGTGTTCGTGGTGACTGCCAGTTTTGTTTACTTGCCAGAAATATCATGTATATTTAAATGATCATCTGCCAGAAGCATTTTGTGATATATTATTATCATTAGTTTGCTTCCATATGTAACATTTGGGGAAAACAGCATGAAAAGGAAATTGCAGAATACAATGCATTTTTAACAAAGACAGTTTTTCTCAGCATATGTCTCTACTGTTCTGACATTTGAGTTGCTTATCTTTTCTTGGCAGCAGAACTGTATTTCCAGTCATCTTTTTTTGGGTTCTGTTTCTTTATTATTCTTTTGTTTTCTTTTTTCTCTCCCTGCCTCCTTTTCTGTTCCATTCCTTTGGAATGATGTTCAGTCTATGCCATGGAAATCAACCGTAAGTCTCTGTGAAGAGCTGATTATCTCATTTAGCTGAATATGTTCATTAATCTTTTTCTTGACGAGTTACTCATATTTTAATTACAGCACTCATCCAATATTCAGGTGTGAATCTTGGTTTTTTACTGTAATAGTTTCATTTGAAAATCAGCAGAGGAAAAATATTTTAATACAAAATGCAGATCAGAAGTTTTAACTGAACTTAAGTGGTTGCTAAGACTTGTTTCTAGTACACCAACGGTAAAGTAATTGGGTTTTTTAAATTATGATGTTTAAGTGGCATTGTATAATTCGCTTTGATTACCTAGATACAGTATTACTGTGGTTTTGGCAATACTTTCATTGGTCCATTTGAATAAAATTAGGATTTGCTTAACTTTCCTGCTATATTTTTCTTAGGAAAACCAGGAAAAAATATAGGTCTGATGTTTGAAAAGCAAGTAAAATAAATGTTATTAATTACAGTCCAAATATCTCTTGGAGACCTCAGTAAATAAGCTTAGTCTGTTTTCAAAGAATTTGAAGTGTTTTTCAAGTGAGGTTGAAGCATTGGAGTTTTTTGCAAAATGTTTAAAAATAGTGGGTTTTCTATTCACATAAACTAAATCTGTAATGAACACTGTCAGACTTCACGTTTGCCAAGATTTCAGCTGAAGAACCTGTGGTTGACAAAAACTTTACCTGCTACCAAAGGGTTCCAGAAGTTAGCCTTGTATTTGAAATCAGATATGTTGGCACTGCACTTTCAGACAGAACAAACTTGCTGCATTTACCCAACTCCGGGACAGCTCTTACCCAAGATAACCTATGTATTCTTAGAATTACTTCAGGCAATTATTTTATACTGGTTTGGTCAATAATATCAATTTTTGTCCCATTTTCAGTAGTCTTACTTTGCTGTTACTATATAATTTTCATTTTATAATTTTATCTTTTTGGTAGCATTAACCTGCTGGTAACGTTAACAGCCCCAAGCAGGTCAGGTAATAGTCTGGGATCCATCTAGGGAGTCCAGTAAGGGACAAAAAGATCCAGGGCCAGAGACAGAAGGGTCCATCCATGGGACTAACACTAGTCCAAGGTCCATCCTGGAGGCAGGGCTGAAACACAGCTCAGGCAGGGACAGGTGTGCAGAGGGGGCATAGGTGTAAACCCCCAGTGAAGCTGGTCAGGGCCATTAAAGACTTCTTCAATACACTGGGCCCTCATAAAGGTTGAATTTTTACTCAGCAATCTGGTACCACTAAGGCAATGCTTTTATATCTTTGGCAGGGTATGCTCACAGGCTTGGTTAAAGAATTTGGTTTTAATTCCACTATTAATATGTCTGTATACACATGAAGATCTTGTCTTACACTATTACTGTGAGAAAAAGCAAATCCGTGGGAATGTGAATAGAAAGCCACACTGTACAGTAAGGAGTTGCCTCTCTGTTCACTAATGTGGCAAATGTAGTTAGAAGCAGAATTTGAAGTAGAAATTACACATACTTGCTCCTGGAAATAAACTGACAAAACTGGGCAACGTTTATGCGTGTGTCATCATTAAATAAATGTGAATAGTATTTTTAAGTATCAGGCAATTTGTGAAAAATACCTTTCCTGTTTTTCCTTCAGCTCCTTGTGGGGACAATCTTTATGATGATGATGGTAAACGCCTCCCTCCATGCATCCCAGGGGCCTGGCTCACTCCTGCTATTATGGCCTGTTATCTCTTGGTGGCAAATATCCTGTTGGTAAACCTGCTGATTGCTGTCTTCAAGTATGTAAACGATCATGTATCTTTGCCTTATTGTCAAGATAAAGTTTCTGTTGGAGCACATCAACTGATTTTGCAAGGGTTTGCATTCACTCTCAGAATCTCATTATTCTGTGAATGTGACTGGCAAATCCTGGCAACACGGTGTACCCTGCGGAAGAGTGAGGAAAGGTGGCTTTGAATTTGCCAGCGATTGCAGCAGTGTATGTGAAAGAACCTGGCTACTTCCAATTACCTTTTAATGGATAGTGACAGGCCTTAAGGTTGTTCTGGAAAGATGAGAAACAGGATCCGTGAAACCTGGCACACACCTGACAGAAACCCATGTAGCCACTGGCAGTCACAAGGCTGCGGGAGAACGGCAGAACAAAACTCTGAACATCAAAAGCAGGAGGCATTTCCACTACATCATCTGGCTTCTTTTTTTCTTCTTCCTTTGTTTTCCATTTAGAAAAAGAAATTAGGGCCTTGCAGAGTTCTTTCACGACCCCAAAGAGCAGTCTGTATTGCCTTGAACCAAGAGGAAGGATGGCTGTGTGTTGCCAAGGCCTGTGGCCAATCCAAGCAGCATGCAGTATGCACATATCTATATTTGGACTTATCTGGAGTAAAACTAAATAAATTTCTGCTGCTTGTTCTTCCTACCTGCACTTAGGTTGCATGCTTTTCCTCTCATGATGTAGGGATTAAAAAAAAAGAATAACTACTTGGTGGCAATACTTTCTGAACAGAGCACGTGAGAAAAGAAGGTGATCCATTTTTGTTGCCTTCAAACATGTAGTTTTGGAGGGCTTGTTGGCATAGGTAGATTGTGTCACACATGCAAAAATAGTACTTTGTGTGCCCAGAAATCTGCAGCTCACAAAGCCTGTCTTTCATTTGATGTATGTTTCTTAAAAGGTCATGAATATAAAGTACTCAAATGCCAGTCACATAGCTGGGGAGAAGGGGAAGAATCTTACAATGGTAGCTATTATTGGCTGAAGGACCAAGGAATCAGCAGTGTGGGAAGTAGGTCATGCTGTTAACTCCTGCCATCCCAGACTGCTTGCAAGGGGTTGAGATCTAGCTGGGCAATTCCTGCTATAAAGGAGACACGAAATGAAGGCAGGTTGTTATTTATCATAGGTAAACAGTCTCATGTATACTTAACCTTAAGAAAGCAAAAGCTATGTGTATACAGGAGTCAAAGAGATGTTTTAACTGGTTTTATGAATGTAGATATTCTAAAGCACATAAAGTTAGGAAATAAGTGGACAGAAAATATAAAAAAGAAGTTCCAGTATCATCACCATCATAGAAGTGGAGTGAGCTGTCTGAAGATACTTCAAAAATAGCTTGAAAAGCCTTTTCTAAGACAGAATATCAAGTCTGCTTTCTCTTAGTTGGTATTTCATAACTGTGACTATTGTTATCTCTGGATTGAATTCTATCACTTCATATCAACTGAATTTCAAAATTAAACGTCTTTAAAACACACCTTACTTTGCTGTAAAAATGATGAAGCTTCAAAGAATAAATTCCTTTACAAGGATATGCACCATGTTTTCAAATCAGAAGTTTGAGGGAGCAAAGTTTGAATTTAGGACATTTTGTGAAAACTTGAAAAGTCTTCTATGTAGGTCAAGCTGATTAGCATATTAAAGGCAAACTATGTGAAGCTTCTGAGTTTAGCATACAAAATACTTTCCATGGATTTAATACTTTGTGTAGCATCAAATACTGGCATGTGTTAAAAGAAATAGTTTATAACCAAGCCCCAAAATACCAATTATGTGATGCATAAATCGTGCGAGTTTCTTTTCACTGGCACCTAAGGGATTTGTACAGTAGGAGCAAATGGTCTGAGAGGAGAACTGTTCTGAGTGGTGCCTGAGGGATGCAGAGCACCTTCTGTTTGGTACCTTCAAAAGGAGTAGTGAATTCATGAGTTCAATTTAATCCTTAGTTCAGTAGCACCAACAAAGAGCTGAACCAAGCAAATCATGTGGCTCCATGAGGTTATTTAGCTGCTGCTTTTTTCAACATAGTACTTGCTCTATGATAAGTAAGATTAGGGACCTCATAGAAACTGTACCTGTTTCCTTTCAGCAATACCTTCTTTGAGGTAAAATCAATATCCAACCAAGTCTGGAAGTTCCAGCGGTACCAGCTGATCATGACATTCCATGACAGACCTGTCCTGCCACCACCAATGATTATCTTCAGCCACATCTACATAATCATCAAGCGGATCTGCTGCCGCTGCAAGAGGGGTGACGGAGACCAGGACGAGCGTGACAGGGGACTGAGTATGCAAGAAATCTTCTCTAAATTGAGCTCTTTGCACCATATTAGCAGAAAGCAGCAGCTTCTACAACACTGAACAGTTTTGTTCACCTTGACCATCAAGTGTATTTGCAGAAGACAGTATGGGCCAATATTTATATCAAGTTAACAGCTCTTGGGCTCTGTGGGTGCCTGAGAATCTGCACCTCTCTAAAGCTAATGAAGACCTCCTTTAACATGGTTTCTTAAAACAGTGAGATGGTATCTACTCAGTCCAGGGTTTTACCAAGTTCTGGTGAAGTCCGTGTGTTGGGAAGGGCAAATAGGAATTTCAGAAGAAGGGATCACAGTTCCAAATGTGAGCTATAGTGTCGGCTCTGTGATTGTGAGCTATCTGTGACTAAGAGTATCCCCACTATCATTTAGAGATTTATCTGTCATTTCACACGGAAACTGTGAGGATTCTTCTCCTGACATACTCTGAAACTGTTAATTGTTATTTTCATTCTATGTCTCATGGAAATAATCAGATGCTCACAACTATCCCTCTATTTCTACATTTCACAGGAAACATTTTGCACAGTAGGGAAAAGAAAAAGGAAAAAAAGAAATGTAACGCTCCTTCCAAATGCAAAGAGACAAATCCAGATAAAGGGTGAATTGTTCCCAAAAGCTTATATACCCCTTGGATTTTTCTTTTGTGATTATAAATTTCTTAATATCTTATCCAAAGAATATCTGTGAACAATCTGTTAAGTTTATCTGGTGCCTATAACTGGCATCCTTTTAAGAACAACACTTGAATGAAGGAACTGTCAAACTGGCAGAGATTGCCCAGGTCTTCATCTTGTAAAATCTGGTCAGTTCAATGCACAGCTGTTAAACAGTGCCAGAGTCATTCAGAACATAGAGCCGCACGTGGATGGCCATGGAAGCAGATGATGGTCATAATGCATTCCATTGCCTTCACAGCTCTGCCCATCCTTAGCTAAGTGCTCATTGCCTATTTTAAAAAATCATCTGTTCAGTTAGTGCAGGAGTAGAATCTGCAATATGTCCATGTCCAAAATAAACTGCTAAATTGGATTTAAATTGACTCCCAGAAGTTCAGAAAAAGGAAACTCCTCTTTTGTTCTTCTCTGTTGCACAGAGTTATTTCTGAATGATGAAGAGCTAAAAAAACTGTATGAGTTTGAAGAGCAGTGTGTAGAAGAATACTTCCAGGAGAAAGAGGATGAGCAGCAGTCATCTAATGATGAACGCATCAGAGTTACCTCTGAAAGGTACCTATTGTAACAAAAATATCCACACCATTTGTCGGGAGCAGTCTTTTTAATATCTTCTTTATAACCACGGTAGAGTTAAAATACAAAAGATTTTGATCTTGGAGAAAACCACCACCAACTCAGAAGCTGATCTGAATCCCGAATAACTATCTGAGTAGGTGCATCTCTCACAGGAGCAAACTTTGTTACTCCTTCTGTTGCATCACTAAATCCTCTGGTTTGGGTAGCTTAGTTATAAGAACATTTTTGCTCACGATGAATTTTATACCTCTCATCCATCTGAGGATCACAGTTGCGCTTTTTATCCATCTGAGCAAATTGCTGCTCCTTGAGTTTCCAACAGTTCATCCAGCCATGAGAAACGTGATGGAGCTTAATGGCAAAAGCACTGAGGGTTCTTCCCTTGGACCTGTGGTTTACATTAGGATCTGGCACTCACAACTGCTGAATTTTAATCTCTGCCACAGATACTCTTGCAGGCTTTGAATAAGGTATTTAGCTTTTCAGTATGAACTTCCCCATTTAAAAGATGGGGAATATTCACATGTAAATCATTATGCTATTCTGAGGACTAGGTAATGTTTGCATATTGCTGTGTAAGCACACAGTGCTAATGGCAGCAGCCTTTTTTACCAGGTCACTTGGCAGGACTGTTCCCAAAGGCTCTGCCTGTTCTGTCAGTAGATCTAAGTAAGTCAAGACATGGGGTCTTCTGTCACTTACTTGAAATGAAGAAAAATTCTCCCTGGAATGAAAATTATACACATTTTAAACACTCTTTCACCTAAATCTACCTCATAGTATTTTGTTGATGAAGTACTCCATGTACATATTTATCTATATATCTATATGTTTCTTCATTTTACCATTTGTTATGAATTAGCTCTGTGAGCCATATAATTCTTTAATAGATAAACCTTCTTCTCTTGAGAGAGGCCCTGAACATCTTGCATTCTTATATTTGAAATTTGAGAATAGAGAAGTAAATTAAACCTGCTGCATGTATTCGAGTAGGTTCTATCACACTGGTTATCCATGGCAATTTGTCAAAATCCTAGGTATTGTGGCAGAGAATAAAGCAGGGCTGATAAGCCTCACTGATTCACTATGGTCTGTGGCCACAAAGCAGATTTGCTTATTTCTCATGGCTTCTTGCTCCAGATGCTTTGTCATCTTTTGTGTGTGAGAGCAAAAAACTGTTAATTTTATTTCCACAGTAGATTTACTAGTATATGATCTCTAAGCCACATTCTAATTAATTACTTTTATATGCACTTTTCTAGTACCATCACATCCGTTATGATATAAATGATAAGAAGAAAATGGGAAAAAGTATTATTTTAATTGAACTAGACAATAGTTCTACTCCCTTCAGCTGATACATAATAGAAAGGTAGTTCAAGAGCTCAAGCAATCCCATCAACACCAGTGTATGTTTCTCTCTCATACAGCTGCAAAACCTGTTTTACAACATGCTTTGATGTTATTTTAAGTCACCCTGTGAGCATGCCATTAGAAAGTACTTTTCATGTAATTAATTTGATTCTTCACAGTGAAAGAGAACAACTGAGCACACAGTGGGTGGCACACAAAGAAATGTTAATAGTAGTCTGTCCCTAAGGGCTCTCCTGCCATGAGTATAAGGGCAGAGTTCAAATACCGCTCTAATATGGTGTATGGAAAGCACAGATAACAAAAAATGCTCCTGGTTTTGATGCTACACCTAAGAAAAAAGAACAAGGCATGATACACACCACAAAATTCTGCCTTAGGAAGAAATCAGGAGCTAGGAGCCTATAAATGGGTTACTGCACCATTCTACAGGTTTTGTTCTCTGCTTCCTCTTTTATACCCCACAGAGTTGAAAATATGTCAATGAGGCTGGAAGAAGTGAATGAAAGAGAACATTTTATGAAAGCTTCTCTCCAGACAGTTGACCTTCGGCTCTCTCAGCTGGAAGAGCTCTCTGGTCGGATGGTGAACGCTCTGGAGAAGCTGGCGGGCATCGACAAATCGGAGCTGACGTACACACGCTCGTGGG
Organism: Falcunculus frontatus; assembly: GCA_013398115.1. Lineage (NCBI taxonomy): Eukaryota > Metazoa > Chordata > Aves > Passeriformes > Falcunculus > Falcunculus frontatus. The sequence goes on from VZRV01005199.1 coordinate 1,875,680, forward strand.
CATCGTCAGAGTGTGATGCTGCTTATCTCCTGAGGCAGAGCAGTGTGAACAGCTCTGATGGTTACAGCATGTACAAATACCACATCAGTGGCGATGAGCTGACCTTTGATGACAGCACCACGCCTATGTCGCCAGCCATGCGTAAAAAAGCCCATTCTATTGGTACCAAAGAAGATGGAGCAGACCCAAGGATGCTGGTTCCAGAACACCAAACTGGACTCCATACCTTGAGTGCTAATGCAGTCACCACAGCAGATCACAGTAAATCTACTTCAGAAATTGCACAGAATGTTTCCAGACCCCATTCTGATTCAGGTGGTCTGGGGAGTTTGGAAAAGCAGGGGGTTTTCAGTAGCGATGGAATGATTCCTCGAAGTGTAAACCAGATGAATGCTGTTACGAACAGTCAGTCAGTAGCAGGATCAGATTTTCAGAACACTCAGTTAAAAGTAGAACGTACCAAGTTAGAAGCAACCATCTCTTATCCCTTGGACAAATCCAAAGCAATGCGCTATTTTCCTCCTGAAACTTTCAGTGCTTGTCAAACCACTATGATGAAGTCAAGGAGCTTTATATTTGCACAAGGTGGGAAGCTGGTTGGAGGAGTTAACAACTGGACCTCGGAGTATAGTACCATAATGGATCAGGTGTGCCCTTCTACAATTGAACAGTGGGCCACAGAGTGGAAATACGAAGTTGAGCAGCAGCTTTCTCAAGAGCGTCCTCCAGAATACCCCGGGTTGATCTCTGAGGCAGAAAGGCAAGCAGAGGAGAAGCAGACGGACACAGATGACGATAGTAATGTTGGTGAAGCAGGTATGAGTGCCTCTTACACCTCTATGCCTGCCACTGTCAAGGCCGAGAAAGAGAATTTACTGTCAGTAAAGCCAGAAAGGACTTCTGGGTTCCCATCAGTACGTTCCAAGAGTTTGCACAGCCATTCCCGGAAAGCCAAGTCTGTGAAGGACAAATTAAATAGACCAGGACATGCCAGCAGTGTAACTAATTTGGTGGTAGCATTTGGCAGCGCAACAGAAGAACAGAAAACTAGGCAAGAAAATGCATCCACAGAAACTGAATGTTAAAGGGGCTTATGGCCCCTGTTTTACCAACAGTCAGGAAAGCAGTGTGACTAATTGAACAAATTAGGGATTTTAAAATTAATTTCTGAAGAAGAATTTTGGATATGTGTGTTTCTCTTCTTTTAAACTTAATAGATACATGTTCTGTTCTTAAATAAATGCTTGCTGGGTTGGGTGAAAGGGAGATGTTCTCTCAAGGGCACATAAAACGTAGGTACAGTCCACAGATGCCGACTGTATAGGTCTCCCTTTGTTCTGTTTCAGCCTCCCTCATAAGCTCATTTACTGACAAGCTCTTTATAAAAGCTCTTAGAGGAAGAACAATATTATAATGTAATAATTTTATCAGAAGACTTCACAAACTGAACAAATTTTTAACCAGCCTTAGTTTTATCCTTACGCAGCTGGTTTCTTTGTGGCCATGGTGTTTTTCAGATCAAAACAAAATTGTTGGAGGCAAGGAAAAATTATGCAGTCCCCTCTTTCACTTCCGATTTCATGCATGCTGCTTAGCTTCTCTTTCAGAATGGCACAACGTAACAGTTTTTGTCCACTAAAATAGGTCAGAGTGGCAAAATACAGTTGTGTTTGGAGAAATCTGACCTGGAAAGCCATGTGTAGACATGTTCTGAACCTGTCCTTGAACTTTAGTGGCATAATCTTGCTTTCAGGATCACATCTGTCCCCAACCCAAACCGTGCTGACAGCCTTAAACTGTTGAAAAACAGTGATTGTTGTTTCAAAATGTTTAGGGAGATTTTAATAATAGAAATACAAGATCTGCATTAGTGTTTTATATAAATAAGGATTACAGTAGAAGTCCATGTAGACTTCAGATAAGATTCTGGCTTTTCTTAAATGCCTGCAAGGGAAAACAAATCAAAACAAAACAGGAAAGGTGTTCTGATCAGGTGAAATCAAAATACAGCCAATCTTTGCCTGAAGCAAATCTACTGTGACAAATTCATCTTTCGTTTTGCAGTCTCATTATGACAACACATGAGGAACAAGGAACAGTTTCTAGGAGTCCATCTAAACAAAATATAAATTTTCCAGATGAGAATAGAAATTCTGTATGTTTTCTTGAGTAAATTTCAAAAACAAATGTCAAAGGGGGGGAAGAAGTCTCTACAGCAAAAGTGTTTTGACGATTAAGACCAGAAATTAACATCTGTAGTTCGATTTACCCAGAGCACGTGTGTCAGCAGTGGCATTCTAAGGCCTAGGTTTTGATAATTTTCCTCATAATAGCAGGGTGTTATTTACCTCATTCCTCCCTGTTAAGTTTTAGGAACTTTGATTTCCCAAATATTCAGCACCTGCCTTTACAGGAGGTGCTTACCATGGAGCAGACCATTTTGAAAATGGGTTAAAGGCATGTTACTTGTTCACAGAGTACTGGTCAAAGGTTTATGCTTAACTCATTACCCATCAGGACTCATTCATACGCTAGTTTGAAAAAACATAAATTTTTTTCACTCACCATCAGCCCTACAGGGCAGGTCTCAATGTCCTCCTTGACAATGATGCTTACAGCATTTTGAAATGCAGAGATTGATGGAAGACTCTACAAATGCATTAATGGTATCTGATTTTTATTGTTTGCATTATGTTTTCATACTCCATCCATACTTATACTCTGAAGTACTGTTATCAAACTGAATGATTGTGGAAAGTGCATGGACATTCCACAAAGTTCAGTCATGATTTCCTTTGGATTTTTGCTATCTTGGTTCTACCAGCAGGTTTACTGGTTTCGCTGCTGTTGGAACAGTGTTGACATTTTGCTTGTTATGTGGGCTTCTCTTTTCTTCAACTTTAGGGAACTTGACATTTTGTAAAAACAGAATGACATGTGAAATTGTTTCACTTCCATGTTTACTTCTGTGTTACCATTCTGTGCAACTACATAGCCATTGTGTATATGTGGTTAAAATAGCCTCCAGTTTGCCAATGCCTTTTTATTGTTTGCCTGCACATTCACCAGAAATGGAGTCATTAACAAACACAAAGGGATACAGCTTTTCAGCACTGTGCTAAACAAGCAGTATGCATTGTGGAATGGAATACAGTGTGTTGCATACCTCTTGTTACATTGTCTTTATAAAATGTGTGTTAATCATGCTTTTGACCACTTAATTTCTTTAGTATTTACATCGAAAATTTAGCTGAGAGCATGTAGATTTCAAATGAAAACATTTTACCTTTGTATTTATATACTTCCTTTCTGTAAAAATATTTATAAAGACACACATGAAAAATATGGCAAATTAATTCAGTATAACAATTTTTTTTCTATAATGTCAAAACACTAATCTGTTACTGCCAGTAATTTTCCATAAAATTTTGTATACAGGGATGATTTTTCCTTGGATATTTTCTGTGCTCTTGCACAGCATGAACTGAATGACAGCCTCGCTGCCATTAAATGTGAAGTAACCACACTCTGGCTTTGGCAGAGTCATTTTAGACATACAGCCATTTTAATAAGATTTAAATATGGCTTTGTATGTGCATAGAAGACCAATAATAGATTTGGAGCTCCCTAAGCAGAATAATGACCAACACATTTGCATGTCTGCCTCCATGCTTTCTTGAATACTGGCTGAAAGGATGCAGGCAGAGAATTTGCATTTCTGAAGAGGCATGTTTAATGCTGCTTTTCAGGAGGATGTGTCCCCCTTTACTGCTATGCGTGTGGTGACTTCACAGCAGAGTCACCGTGAATTCCATTGCCATGATTTACTATGTGCTTGACCTATACTGCAGCAGGTCAAGCTGAAAGGGTGTGTACTCTAAGGCTATGTCTGTGCAGAGATATTACACTGAGGTAATTTAAATTTGTTCATCTTACAGTATCTTGCAATACAGATATTTCCCTTTCCCTCAAGGCAAATGTTTTTCAACATGGTGACTAATTGTCATACTGACAAAGGCAGGTTCATAACCTTAGCACCTGATTCCATGAATTACCCCTTTTTACATTGCATCATTCAGGGATTAGCTTAACTTTGCCCTTACAAGCCTCTCTTGTTGCAGAGTCACTCTATCCATTTTAGAAGCTGGATTTCGATACCTGAGAACCAAGAAAGTCCGTTTTCCATATTGTTTACTAATTCATTAAAGTAGGCATTGAAACCTTCCAACTATGGTTTCTCCATGCTGCTTATTCGGATGCTTTCCAGGGTTCTGTGCTTGACTATCATCTTTGGCAAAATAAAAATATAAATACATAAATAAATAAATAATTCTAAATAAAAAGAACACATCTGCAAGGCCTAACAGGAACATGAGAGGAGGGTGCCTGACCAAGGATGTTAAGAGGATCATTTCACTGGCTCTGCAAAATGAACAGGACTGTGCCCTGTTACAGGTGTTCTGGGCTGACACAAAGCCAGTGTGCTGCTGAGCCCTTCACGTGGAGCAGGTGAGTTTTCCAAATGACAGCAGCCCTTGGGACACAGTGCTGGGGTCCCACAGATGCTTCTGCAGCACTGTCCTGTCCAGCAGGTCCATTTACCTGAATTAGTGTTGCACTCAAAAGCTGTTGGGAGCTAAAAGGAGACACACCTTGGATGTAAGGTCAGGAATTTATTGTTAGTGTAACAAATTTTAACAGTCTAATATATGAATTGTTATTAGTTTACATCTAATCATAAGAGAGAAGAGACAAGAAGAGAGAACAGAAAAGAATACTACTATGCTACTAATGGAAAAACAGAATAAGGTAATGTTATTCGATGCACACTTCCTACTCTCTACCCCTTATTTTGATGTTTATTCACACCTGCTCTCATCCTCAGTCTAATGGTCAGTGGCTACAGTGAGGATAGTGAGGAAATACTGCCAGCTGTCAGCATCCCAGGTCCTTTGTAGGGTGAGCATGATGTTCACGTTGTTTCTTTATCCTTGTTTTTTCTACTTTAGGGGTATTTTTATGTGTGCTACAAAGTTTTATCTTGTTTTTCATCACTGGCCTTTAAATCCTACAAATAAACCTGAATTTCCTCATCATTAGAAAAATTGCTTTCACAGCTAAACAAACGAGGGCCAGCTCAAGGCAGGTTAAGGCAAGTTCAGACAAAGAAGCCCTGACAAGGCTCAGTTCTGAGGCCTTACCAAGTCAGCATAAAGCCTGTGGCCTGTTACTAGCAGTGACACTTAGCCTCTGTTTGCTGGGTTATGAGGCTACATTAGCCCTCGGCGTGTCTTCTTCTCACTGCAACCATTGCAGATAAATATTCTACCACATGCAGCAGTCACCTAAGCTGAAGATTCAGCCTAATTGCGGATTTTGATCCCCCATTGTGATCCAGCATTGGACAGGAAGGCATAAGCAATGTAAGGACCTGGTTGATGTGGCCATTTAAAGGCCATTTCAAATGGTAGCAAGGCACGGGAGTTTGGGGTAGTCATACAGCAGTACCCAGCAGTTATTTGCATTGTAGGCTGACAAACTACAGGCCTTGGGAGAAGTGAGACAGAGACTACAGATTTTCTTAAAACTGCAATTTTATTTTGCTTTTTTCAACTTCTAGCCTTATCTGCAGAAACAGTTTGATATAAAGCAAAGTGGTGCTTTATGGTTGATGCCCTTTATCTTTACAATGGATGTAAGGTATGTCTTCATAACAGGCTTTAAATTATTCTTTGCTGATGTTCAGCTGAAATATTTAGGTGCCAGTATCCACCTAGGGCTTGGTGTTGGAGTAATGAAAAAGAGGATGCATAATTCCATGTGCCTGCTCCTCTTTTGTCTCTGCAACGTGAAACCCCCTATAAAACCACAGTGCTTCATCCTGTGTGATTCTAGATGCAAGCATCTCCCTTTGCTTGCCCTCACTGGACTGCTGTGCTCAGCAAGCAGTCACCTGAGCAAACCAACAGCCTGCAAAAAGGGCCATGGAAAAAGATTAGATTCTAGTTTAGAAGCTCTAGTAATCCAGTAGTCATTATCACAATACCTGTGTGAAATAGTCCAAGTCAAGGTAGAACACTGTACTATGAATAGCACCAAATAACTCTAGGCAAGTAGTACCTACACAGTGATTAACAAGGGAAGTACCCTTATGTGACACAGCAGAGTTCTGTATCATTAAACCTCCACACAAAGAAGACATCCTCTTCCTCACAGATGTGCCCTGCAAAGAAGGCTTTTTTCGTGAGATACCTCAAGAAACCAAAACCTCTCCATGGTTTTTATGTCTTTTGTATATATTTGGCCAAGACTGTCAAAGTTGCTGTTTTATATAAATAATGACATTTTAAATATTCTTCTCCTAGCTCATCAAGGACATTCAGGAACAGCTTTTTTTTTTTTTTTACCAACTGCTTTATAAATTTAAGGCATTATGTTTTTATTCTGTAAGAGGCAATACAAACCTGTAGGGCTGGCTCCCTCACAAGTCCGCTATTAGAGTCCCACACTTCTGAGTGCAGGCTGAGGCAATTTGGGTGCACAAACTATCAAGTGCACAAGTAGAGAGGTGTCCAGGTAAAGTAATAAACTGTAACACTTCCAGTGAAAAATAGAACTGACTTTCATCGGTGAATCCCTGACTTTGCAGACTTGCTGCACACTTGCTATAGCTCTGGGCACATAGCTCAGCTGTGAAATCAGACAATGTTTGTGTCTTTTTGTCTTGGAGTTCAAACCAGTAATTGAACCTGTCTTCAGAGAGCTATGAAAACATGTAAGTTGCCATAGAAATGCAGGCCTGGAAGAGATCATCTGCACTAGGCGAGTTCAGCTATGTCAATAGCATCAGTGGCAGATGGTGGTCTAACCTGTTCTTGAGCGTGTCTCATGAAAGCCATTCTCTAATCTGCTGAGAGATCAAAAGGGACCATTGTGAAAAATCTGTTCTGACTTAACCCCAGCCCTCATGTGTTGCACAAGCCAAAGCACTTCCCCAACCACAGAGCTGCCTTGTGAGGTTGTACCAGAACTTTTAGGAAGGTGCCTAACCTGAGTGTGCACAGAATACAGCAGGTTATGCACCCCAGCCATAGCTAACAGATAATTATCTGCGCTGTCACAAACAGTGGCACTGTGTGTAAAAAGAGCCCTGGGAGACAGCCACACAGTGTGGGGAGTGATACCACTGGGAGAGCAGTCCAGGCTGCTTCTCAGAGTGAGAGTGGCCGAGTGAAAGGGTCCTGGTCAGGCTAGCACACAGGAGGTACCAGTGAATAACAAGGTAGAGGCAAGGAAAATAACTGTGCTGAGTAAAAAACATTATTTTTTAAATAATGAGAGTAAGACCAGACATCTGCAGTCTTTTCAGTTCAGCTGGCTTTGTTGCATAGCTGTCTTCCCACCATTCTTTCAAGACTGCTCTCATAGAACAAAGGCATTCTCAAAAATCTCTGGCTTGGCAGAACTGTTTGAAGAAAGTGAGTGAGTGAGGCAGAGCTGGGATGGCCAGAGATGGACAGGCAGTTGAGTTCATTGCCAAAAAGGAGCCAGAGGATTTCCCTGCCTGTCCTGCCTGCCCTCTTGCCTTGTCTGCCCTGCCCTGCCTGCCAGCCCTGCTCTGCTTGTCTGTCCTGCTCTGCCTGTCTGCATCTCACTGCAAGTTGTGACAATTAACTTGCTTCTCCAAAGTACTCAATTCTGTCAAATCAGCCTTCTTCTCCTACTGGCATAGAACTCTTTCAGTGGAAACTTGTAATCAGTTCCAGTAACAATCCTCACAAATCTTGTGAGAGCTTAGTTTTGATTTTGTTTGCGCATTTTCAGAACAGCACTGCAATTTCAATGTGTCAGTGCAGTCCTTAATGGAAATTTTTGCTATCTTGTGATCATCCTCTCATGAGTAAGATTGCTTTTGTAGCTACTCCTAAAAAGTCTCTGTGCTGATGCAGACACACTCTTGTAATTCTGATGTGGTGTAAATAATCATAATTTTTAATATCACTGGCAAATTTGTTATGTGCAATTTCAAATCTGGGCAGTTTCTGCCTTCCTCATCCCCTCACTTTCTCTTCCCCCTTTTTTTGAGTTAAATTCCCTTTCACCAGTGTTCTGAACAAAAACTTTAAAGGAGGATAAAGATAAGGGCTAGTCCCACAGTATTTCTCACTTATCAAACATCCAAGGGATTTAGGTTATGAAAGGGGATGAGAGGAGCTGTGGTTTGCTCTCACAGCACTCAGCTTTACACCACCAGCAGCATCTGCAGCACAGTGCACTCTCTAAAATGGACTGGGGCATGAGATCACACCAGGCTGAATAATCCCACTTAGACAATGATGTTTGCAGCATAAAATAGAAATGGTATATGTGAAAATAGAAGATAAAGTGAAGGGCACTGTCGGCCAACAGCAATAAAATGGGACCTCTGTTCAAAGAGATGCACTTGTTTTGAAAAATATGCTGGGATTGGTTTTATCTTCTCTATCTACAAGTCCAAGAGCAGGGTGCTCTCCCCTGGGCTGTTGAACAGCATTAAATGTATGCACATGAGCTTCTCTCAACCTAGGCAGGTGCCAGTGGATTGTTTCCCTCCTCACTGTTCAATCAAACCTTTCTGCTGCAATCAGTGGGGCATCTCCTCTAAATTGTGGAATCCAGACTGTGCCCTAAAAGTCTGTTCTTTCATTGAACACACGCCCTCAGACTTCACAAAAATTCCAGGGTCTACAATGCAATATAATATACTTTCTATTAAGGAGGGAAGATCTTGACCTTGCAGCTGATCTGGAGTGGTGTATGTGTCATTTTGTGTCTCAAAATGTGTCCATTTTTCTGGAGTCTTCACCACTGTGCTGTAGCAGGCCTTTACTAATGTTACATTGCATGTGAGCTGTTCCGTTTTCATGACAGTATACTGACCAAAATCATGCTTTTTAATAAGGTAAGGCTGCAAAATACCAGCAATTTGTTTGTCAGGTCCTGGCCTTCACCTCTCACCCCTAAACCATGGTCCTTGCCGTGAACTCTGCTTGGCTCATAGCTGGAACCATGACTGTGGCAGGCAGGGGCCAGCCCTTTTTAGCCTACTAAACACATCACACCTGGCTCCAAAATCTGGAGAGACCTGGTGGTTTGACCCAGTTCCCTTGTGACTGGATCATCAGCAGCACCCGGACTCTTCCCCTTCCTCAGATCTCACAGCTGACAGACCATGTATTCCTGATCTAGGGGGATCTCCATTAAACCACATTTCCATCCAAACTGTTGCTTCATGTAGGAGGTATTTCCACTGCGGAGGCCAAGTTCAGAGCAGTCATATATTCACCTGCAGTATGGACCTTTATGGGTGCCATAGGCCACTAAGCAAACATGAGCAGTTACTCAGTTTCCTACTTAAAAGAGATAGAAGTGATGGATTTTGGCAGTTTAGGTAGGTGCCTGTGTAATTTCCACGTTCTGGAGAAGCTCAGGGGAGCAACACATGAGTGGTTGGAAAGCTTAAAGGGAGTTATATGAATGTTGGATCAACATCCAGCTCCCACAGTCAGCAGGGTTGCAGAGTGGGAGGGTGACTGCAGCAGCCACCTGGGGCATCACCCAGTCATCACAGAACCGCACAGAATATGCTGAGTTGGAAGGGACCCACAAGGATCATCAAGTGCAGCTCCCGGCCCTGCACAGAACCATCCCCAAGAGTCACACCATGTGCCTGAGTGTTGCATACACCCCACAGCTGTAATGTGTACACCTTGTGTAAAGGGTGACACGGGAAGAACTCGACTGCAGTAAGTGATTCACAGAATCGCAGAATGTCAAGGGGTTGGGATGGAGCACAGATCACCCAGTTCCAACCCCCTGCCATGGGCAGGGGCAACTTGCACTAGAACAGGTTGCTCAAGGCCCTACGGAACCTGGTTATGAACAGGGATGGAGCAGCCACGACCTCCCTGGGCAGCCTGTGCCAGTGTCTCACCACCCTCTCTCTCCACCATGCTGGAGCTGGATTTTACCGCTGCCTTACGAGACAGCCCTGGGTAGCAGTAACTCCTGCAGGCCCCCGAACGGGGTTTCAGTTCCCACGGGGCTCTGAGGCCAAGCTGTGGCAATCCTGTGCTTCGATAGCCGGCCCCGCCCNCCGCGTTCGGCTGTTCCCTGGGGAAGGCCCGAACCGGGCAGGAGCGGGGCCGGCGGCCCGACCCTGGCAGTGCGGCCGTGCCGGGGCTGCGCCGTGCCGGGGCTGCGCGGTGGCGCGGGCCGGCCATCATCGCCG
>VZRV01005199.1:1886087-1939368 GCA_013398115.1 Falcunculus frontatus
CACCTCCTCCGGGGCCCGGCTCGGCCCGCCCGCCCGCCGGCGGCCACAATGTTCTCTCTCAAGCAGCCCAAACCCACCTTCAAGTCGTACCTTCTGCCTCAGGTAATCGCCTTTTACTGCCATTACCGACCTGCCCTCCCTGCCCTGCCTGCCTCGGGCCGTCCCTGTCCCTGGCCGAGGTGCCGCCCCGGGGCTGTGCCCGCTGGTGCCGGGGCTGTGCCCGCTGGCCCGGGGGTGGCGAACAGCACCTGTGGAGGGGCTGCCGGGCCCCCGAGCCCTCCGGGGCACCGCGAAACAAAAGCTGCGCAGCCGGTTCGGGGTGCAGCCCCTCGGCCTCCGGGTCTCCGCATCGCACACGGACAGAGCCCACACTGTGCTCAGGGAGCGGGACTCCTATCGAAGTGAAGTCTTGTGTTCATTAAAATCGGCCCGTGCGAGATTATTTTGCAAAGTCGTGAATTACGCTTCAGGTGTTTGGGCTCGCTTTGCTCGCAGCGCTGGGCGGGATGAGGAGAAAGCAGCGGGCGCTTCTGTGCTGTGCAGATAATTAAACCCTCACTTGTAGCCAACGTTTCACGTTTAAAACTTACCTGATGGCATAAATAAGAAAACCGAGTGTATCTGTCAAGTATATTTAGCGCATATAGTGCTAAGTATATCGAGAACCACCAGGATTTTTTGTGTCATCTGGGTATGCACTTGACAGAAAGTGATATTTATTTGTTTTAGAGAAGGCAGGACCTCTTCTAGCAACATGTTTGACATGTTGACTGACTTTTGTTTTATTCATAATTTATTAGTAAAAGTGAGATGTCGATTTAACACAGTTCTGGATACTTCTAGTCCTGGGAAATGGTTATATTGCTGTCATTGTAGGAACCGTGGCTTATTTCACCAAAGGTTCCAGTCTTTTTATAGAAGATTTTTATTGTTACTGAATTGCAAGTAGGCGTATGTGTGTTCTAGGCCTTGGGTTTTGTTGAAATCTTTCCTGTGTTGGAAAGTTGTGTGTGTGTTAGAAGTTAGTCGAGAGTTTTTTGGAATTTGAGTGTCTATATTTGTAAAATTTGTTGTAGATCTTGAGCCATTATGGAATGTCAAGCCAAATTGGTTTTTGTTCATCCTGTGACTTATTATAGTTTGGGTTACCCAATTTATTAAACATGAATATTTTAAATATCTTATTATTCTTCTGGTACAAATCTGAATGCACTCAGAATTGTTAAAAACTCTTGCTATGGCTGGATTCTAGCTCCTTAAGATGAACTTTTCAAGTTAAAACAACATTCTCCTCTATAGAAGCATATCAGGCTTGTGTGTGACTGTAAAGTTGTGAGTCTGAAGTAAATTATCTTTTTTTTTTCTTCAGGCTGACGAAAATATAACGTCAGAACCAAGGATTAAAAAACTGGAACCAGTACTTTTGCCAGGTAGGCATGAATTAGGAATTTGACAAACACCTCTGTTGGTATTGGTTTTGATATATTTTAATTTTAACATTGCTTCTTGAGGGAATATTCTGAGTATGAAAAGGTTTTAATACTTGTGTCTGTAGAAAATTATTCTAACCCACCTGAAACACTAAATAAATACATAGGCAATTTTGGCTGTGTGATGCTTTACTATGTATAGAATCATGTCTTGGTTTTGTTGTGAGTATTGGAAATTAAACTGTTGTTAAGTGTTTTAACATTCTTGACATCTTTTGGAAGACTACTGATAATTACACTTTCGTCAGATAGTCAGATATTTACCTGTGTGCAGAACCCAGAACCAGAGCCTGTGTCAGAGTCTTCCTTTATTTTAGAGGAAAATAGTCATAGAATTTCCAGTATGTGGGTATGACTGACTTCTGTATTGGAAAACTTCTAATGCCATCTTTATTCATTTACTCTTATTGAATATGCTGCTCTTAGGTAAGTGGAGTTGGTGTCTTCAGACTTCTACAGAATAACCTTTTTGGGGTGTGGGGGAAAAAAACAATGATTTTATTATTGTTTATCATTACATATTTATAAAAATGTAGGGTATTAATGACTTCCATATTTTAAATAAGAAATAATCTCTGGTAAATGACAGTTTGATCAATGAGGATTTCTGAAAGCCTTTTTTCAGCTATGGAAAGAACAATCTACTGTTCTCAAGGTTACTTTCATTGCAAGTAATTTTCATTTCATTTTACTGTACACCAGAGTAATAAATTTGGCTTGCAGTTTCTAAGGGTAATTTTGAGTTTAAAACAATGTCATACTACAGTTTTTTCTTAGCATTCAGAATGTATATTAAAAAATATTAATTTACACACACACACTGATGTAGGTATAAAGAAGGTACTCTTAAAAATTATTTCTGTCACTGCTTTATATGGGGCTGTTGCTAATTAAGCAGTACTAATTGATATGTGATATGGTCCTGTGAGGTACCTTAAGCTGAAGAGACTGAAATACTGTGGAAGAGGTTCAACTGAAAGAATAAATAACAAATGCCTGACACTCTTCATGAAACAAAAGAATGCAGAGTTTGCTTGAGGCATAAATACCTTAAAATACATTGCTGAGATTGCTTGATATTTGAAATAGTTATATATTTTTGCTTGCAAAACTTCTGCTTACCACTTGCCATCTCACTGATTATGTTGCAGTTGATATTCATCCAAGGCCTTTGACTCACAAGGAAGTGACTGCATGTTCTTCTCTGAGACATTCCACAGCAAATGCAAGGCAGTCCGAGAGTGCTTTGCTCAAAATGTAGCACATCTTGCCTCTGCTGTGGGACCTGGCCATGAGCAGTTACAGAAAGTAACTTCTGTGCTGCCCCTTTTTGCAGTGTGGTTCGTTTTCTATTTGTGAAACTCCCAAGTACTCTTAAAATGATGCTGTCTGGGTTTGTTTTTCTCAACTGGTTTGTATTTATTCTTTGCATCTCTTTGCATTATTTTCCTTGTCTGCACTCTCTTTGAAGTCATCATTTGATGGCTTTTGGGACATTTGTAGTAAGTTGCCCCTAGTTATATAGAAGCCACAATATGATGTACCACAGACTTAAAATTTCAACCTCCATATCATTCTAAGGTATTATTTTGAATTATTTCATGATAAAATTCACTGCTCTTTATAGCCACAGAGCAGCTCTGACAAAATCTGTTCATGAGTCTGTATGAGAGTGGGGAGGGGTGTTAGAAGTGACTTATTTAAAATTACTTAAATGAAACTCTTCCTGTTTGAAGTTAAGCACCAGGCTAAACACATTTTTTTTGTTTCTGTCATCAACTGTGCTGTAGAAAAGTGCATAAACAAGTACACATTGTACTGTTGGATAGACTGGCTTTTGGATTTGTCATAACCCAAGTTTCTGGCCAAATTCCAACTCATTTAATTATATTAAGGCTGACTTGCACTTCCTTGTAAATACAGTTTCAGTATGGCATTCCTAATATCCTGTCCTTAACAGTTGTGTGAAATTGCTTTTGCTCTCAGGAATAGAGATAAACCTGAGTGGCTGAATATTTTGCTTTTTAAATTAGTGGAGTTTTTAAGGAGTTCTTTTGGAATTAAGTTGCATTAGCACAAGCAGGTACTGGCTTTAATAATCTTCAAAACCTGCAAATGGTTTTATTAAGCTTTTGATTCCTAAAACATAGTGACTCTGGGGGAGTGGCTTGCTTGCTATTTCCAAAGAAGCTAAATACCCTGCTGTCTAACTTGTATTTCTGTGCAGTGGAGGTTAGGACACGGAGTTACAGTCGTAATAATACATCTGTTTACAAAATGAAGTGGTTTTTACCAAAAAAAAAAAAAAAATTAAAGATTAATTGGAATCAACTTTCAACCTGTAGAGTTTGTTTTAAAAGTTTCCTCTGGAGCCCAGAGCCCACATTTCATCAGAATTTGGAGCAAAAGCTTGTATTCTTGTGGAACTGAATGCCCTGAGGAGTGTGGTTTATTGGGAAAATAAACAAGTATCATTTAAAAACTACTATTACTACAAGTAAAAACCTTGGTTGTAAGTGGCAACACTGATACTGCATTAGGGAAAAGCAAGTAATTTTATAGAATTGGTGTAATTTCATTCCAAAACACATAATATAGGTTTGAGATGGAGTTATAAAAATGTTTTCTTTTTCTTTCTGCAGCTCTCTGCAGTTTTCCTAGTGTTAGCTCTGCGAGCGAGAGTTTCTGCAGAGTTAGTTAAGAGTTGGCCTCTGTAACAGTTTCACTTTTTTCCTCTTTGTTTGTTTGCGTTGCTGGTTTTATAAGCATGTCAAAGAGGAAAATTACAGAAATAGCAGGTATTCTACCAGTCAGTCTGTTGAAGTGCCTTACCTGGCCGGTAGGAAATTAGTCTGTGTACCTTAGGGGAGTGTGGAGTTCACGTTGTTAAACCCAGAGGCGTGTTTTGTTCTGGTGATCAACTGTTTTCCCTGACTGTGTCTGTACCGTTTTCAAGTCATCAACTGGAGCATTCAAAAATCCTGTCCAGCGTAAGTGGACTGTGAATGCAGAGTGTGTCTCCATGATGTGAACGGCAAAGCAGCGTGCAGAAGGTGCAATACACGGACCGGTCCGGTGTCTGCACTGGAACCAGTGCCACGCTGTGGTTTAGGCACGAGCAGGCAAAGAGATCCTCCCTGTTGCTCACACAGGGCATTCTGCAGGAGATTATGTAACCAGTGGAGCATCTGATTGAGTGTGAGGAAAGGATTGTTCCTCCCGAATCTTAATGTGCATTTGAATTAGTTAAATTGTTGCTCAGTCTGCTAATTGGCTAGTAGATTAAGATAGTAGTTGTTACCTGTAAGTTTTTACCAAAAGGCTAGAAATGGTTGTAAAATTATAGACTAAACTGAATTAGAACAGTGGTTTTTATCTTTAAAGCTTGCTCATGTTAAGGTGAGTTAAAGGGGTAGTGGTGGTGAGGTGCTGTTGGAAGCAGTTAAGCACAGGCTGTTGTGTCTGCCCCGTTTCATGGTCAGATGGCAGAAGTGAAACTCAGAGCCGCCACCGGTGTGTGGTCACAGCCGCGGTGGGTGACCAGGTCACGAGTGCGCCTGGGCGGGGGCAAATGTCACCTCTCGCTGCCGGTGGCCGCGGAGGCACCGAGGGAGAGGGGAGCAGGGCAAGCACCGCTCCCAGCTGCTCCCTCTGCCCTCCCTGCTCCCTGCAGAGTGTGGCGTGGGGACTTTCCTCTTGCAGGAACCTAATGGGGACACCCAAGTGAGGAGTCACAGGACCTCACAGAGACAGTACTACCGTCTTCAATTCCTCTTCCTGAATTTGTCTCACTTGAATTTATGCAGTTGCTTTCTATGGCCGTGTAAACGTTTATCACCCACAGCTTCACATGGTAACAAGTTCAGAAGTTTAATTAAATGCTGTTACAAACTCCTTTTATTTGTTTTTCTGAATTTACCACCATCCAGTTGCTTTGGATAAATCCTAGTTCTTGTAGGACACAGCAAACATCAAGCCATACTCCTCCATTTCATGCGAGTTGTGATTTTCAGACGTTTCTTATATGGCAAATTTGTTTTGCTTCCCTTTAGCTTAATTGTCTTAGTTGGTCCTAAAAAGGAAGCTTCCCTTATCTGTAATCATCTTTTTGATTAACTCTGAACATTTTCTGGTTGTGCAGAGTTCCTGTTTTGTGCTGAGGTGGAATTATGTATCATGTTCAAGATTTTTGCCATCGGCTTTTATTTAATAGTGCTAATTGGCTTTGCCACCTGCTTTTTTATTTTCGTTGGCTTTTTTATAGATATGTGCCTTTAGAAAGGCCAGTGACTGTAGAAATTTAATTATGGGAGGTTTTAAAGACTGTGCCACATAAAGTTTTAATCTTTTAGAAGAGTCTGATTCTCTCAAAAGTTAGCTCCCAGCTTTTTGGTTTTTTTCTGCTTTCTGCAAATCCTTAGTACATTGAGTCATGTGTTCCAGAGCAGCTGCAACACATCATGTGATAGGAGAGGGAAATACACTGTTCAATGAGGCACCCTTGTGCATTAGTGCCCCAGGTACGTTCTTTTCTCACTGCTTTGGACCCCTGCACCTCTACCTCGGCATTTTCGTGTGGTCTGTGGCGTCCCAGAGCCGGAGAGCAGAGGCCGCGCTGTGCAGTGAGTGCTCGGTGCCAGCTCGGGCCGGGGGCTGGGCGGGATTGTGTGAGCCGGGGACCAGGTTAATGAGGTTAATGAGTAACCCCCGAGATCTGTCGGGTCTGCCCTGCTTGGCTGTTAGGAGTCATTTTGCTTTGATGCCTCAAAGGGAAAACTAGGATTGTTTAGCTGGTACAAGAGATGTGCTGTCACTGTCGGTGCCTTTTCCTGTGGATATTTCTGGAATGAGTTGTTGATATTCAGGAGGGTATTGCCTGATCTCTTAAGGATGTGCATGTGTTGCTGGTGAGTAGCAGCAGCCTCTCAGTGCTGATAGCACCTGAACAGAACTTGCATGAAGGCAGCTCCTCACTGTTCCAAAGCACTCCGAGCTGTTGATTCTCATTTCCAGTGGTGTGGAGTGCTTGCCAAGGCTCGCTCCCTCCTTGTGCAGCTGAGTAAAACATCCTATTGCAGGGTTAGGGTTTTTTCCCTGCATCAGGTTTCTTACTTGAAACTGAAATGTTACTGTGAAAATTCATTTGTTTGTTTTTAAAATTATTATGTGATATTGAAAAAGGAAGCAAAAAAGCTTTGTAGCTGCAGCTTGTTTTCAGGAATCAGTGTCATACAAGAGAATGAAATTATTTTCAACATTTAAGAATGGCCAGATTAGAATGGCAATTTGGAAAATAATGCAATTCCCTAAAGCTTTTTTAAAGTAGATGTTTTAATTTTTTTGTGGTCTACACAGAGATTACCAAAAGTTTTATATAAGTTATGAGAGCTTCAAACTCTAGATTTGAAATCTGAAACAACAGGTTTCTGCAAACTAGTTTTTCATACTGCAAGAAGTTTAAAAATGAACCAAACATTCGACTTAGATTTAGAATGAGAAGTCACTTACAGTAAGTATATAGTAAGTGCTCTTTTCTGTTACAGCTCCTTTGGCTCAAAATAAATTTTCAGGCGTGGTTTGGGTTCAGTTAACTGCTTGTTTTGTGTTTGGGTTTGATTTTTTTAAGGATTGGCACGACATAAGTACTACCAAGGCAGTCTGCACGCAGAATCTAAGTACCAGATACAATCTTAGAAGTAGATTTTACTGGATGGAGTAATTTTGTCCTGCCTTTTGTTATGAAGTGCATTTCTTAAAGCTTCTGACTAGCAATATATTTTGAGTATTTGTAAACATCTGCAAAAATAATTTGCTATATGCAACAGATTAGCCATCGGCCAATATGGGAGTAATTCCTTGAAGCTAGAAGGATGACCCTGTTTTAAAATTAAGTATTTTAATGTTTTTACATGTATATTTTGCAGAGAAGTTGCAAAGTAATCGGCTGCTGCCCGCTCTGCCCCACTTATGTTTAATGCTACAAGCCATTAAAATCCAGAAAGGGGATAGCGTAGATTCTGAATTGTCATCTGTCCAAGATACTGGGGTTTTGTCTTTTGGCAATTATACTTTCTTCCAGTGAAGCAAGTTTTCACTGAACTGATTCCAAACTAATTTCTAAACACGCATTTCTGTAGTAATTTATTTGTTAAGCCAAACCTGTATCATTTAATGTAGACGCAATAGTACAAGTTCAGCATCTGCAACTTGTATTGGTAACATAGTTATAAAATAACAAGCTGAAAACCTCAGTCTTCTCAAATTGTTACTGATTATATTGTTTAGGCAAAGTCAGGGTTTGGGAATCTGTAGTTTATGTAGCCAGACTTAAAAATATGCAAAACACCAAACACACTCCCTCCTCACTGGCCTGTTCACATTACAGAACTCCGACCAAGTCATTGCTAAAACTCTTATTGGAGAGGTTCTGGTGGTAGGGTTTATTTTAACTTGGCCCCATACATACAGATGCCAAGAGGAGCTGTTTATTGTATTTTTCTCACCACAGGTGTGTGTTCTTATTAACAGCTTGGTGCTGCCACTTCTTCGTGCAACCAAAGCCCGATCAGAGCTAATTCAGATGAAATCTGAGCTGACAAAAAAGAAAGAAAAAATCCATTTTTGACTGGATCAGTTCTCTGATGTGACTAACAAAGTCTGTCACAAATGGCAGTGCCAGCATAAGGCTTGAGGTGGAAGTGAATGTTGAATATGGAACTGTTTCTCTTTTAGGGGTAATACAAGTTCCTGGATTAAAGCAACTCTATAAGCAGTTTTTAGTTTCCTGCAATACTCTGTTTTCGATCTCTTTGGTAACGAGAGCTTTGCTCCTGATGGATGTTCTCTTCTTGCCATCTGAACTCCTGTTGTTTGTTGCCTACTCTACATTCTTGTGTCCTTCACTGCAGTTCTGAGATGTGGGGAAAGCTTTTGTGGAGCATCCCATGCTAGTTCAGAAAAGCAATTATCTTCTCAGGTCCTGGCTGTGGGCTTTTTTTTTTCTTCTTTTTTTTTCTTTTCTTAGTAATAGATTAGCCATTATTGGGCAAATACTGATTTTAATCTTCTTCTTGTGCATGGGAAACACAGAGATGGTCTTTGAAGACTTACCAGGAAGCCTTTCTTTTTTTTGCTACTTTTTCCCTTACCGAGCATTTAAAAAATTTATCTAAGCTCTTTTCTCTTTGTTAGCACATTAGAGAAACTGTAAAATATTCATATATGATATTTTAATAACCATTTTCTAATAATACTGGCCAAGCAAGCTCTTTTGGTACTGTGCATTTGTAAGACACCACTCTCCAAGCAGTGGTGAGAGTTGTTCTTTGGTAGCAATCTCAGGTTCTCCTATTAAAAATTAATGCAAATCATTTTTTGTTCCCCAATAATCACAGAATTGAGCTGTCCTTTTGGAACAATCTTGTAAGAGCTCATGAAAATCAGAAAATAGATGAAAGACAATTACTTCATGAGCTTACAAATACTTTTTTTTTTTCTTAAGTTTGGAAGTGCCTGAGCACGCTGAACAGAAGATTCATTTAGAAGTGGATTAGAGACATTTACATCTAAATGCTTGGCGCATACTAATACACTCATACAATTTTGGTATTCTCTCCACAAGAGAGCAAATAAATGGATAAAAATGTTGTAGATTTCAGTTACTTACTAATGAAATTTTTATTGCAAATTCTTACTTGGGAATTTCCAAAAGTTAATTATTTGCCAAATATTTTACAAGCAAACTCATTATTGTCCATTCCTAATGGTTAAATGGCTACTTGAATTAACTTCAGCTTTTCTATTGTGAACTTCTAAGACTATCTTTCACATAAACAAGCTGTTTTTCTGTTGTCTTACTTGGGTATAATCACCATCAGCATTATAAATGGGAGGCAGGAGTTCAGTTTCCTAAGTGTATTCAGGTGCTGGTTTTTATGGATTTAGGTAGAAATTATATGACTGCATAAAGTGCTTAATAACCTCTGTTGTCCTTTTGTCTATTAGGCATGAAACATATCCATAGAGCTTCAACGCTCATTAAAGAAAGTTTATATTGATAAATCTATTCTTGTTCTTCTAGTACAGCATTGGGAAAGTCCCCTTAGCAACATGTAGGATACCTGCAAACTTACTGAACTTGTAGGATTTGCATTATTAATTTATGGAGTGTGATTTCAGCCATACATTGCCTCTAGCAAGTATCAGGTTTTTAATGTGATAGAAATACTGCCTGTTAGCATTTTAAGATGTGTATATATGTGTGTGTGCCATGCTCAATCTCTCTGTATATGTATTGATCTGTGTATGAGTCTGTATATATAAAATACAGCATAAATATTGCCTTGTGAGCTGCTCAGTTCCTTTAGTTGTGCAGCATTGCTGTGTTCAGTCAGTATTGTTAGAGTTGTTGAAAACTGCTCAGTCTGTATCACCTCATGCATTAATAACGTTGTGGTCCTTGATGCTACTCAAATCAGCCTTCTTCCCTAAAAAGTTACAAATTGCTACCTTTGTAAGATTAAAAAAAAATTCAACTTGATCCTGTGAGGCAGGGCACCGAAAGTTACAAAACTATTGTAGTGAAAATGGTGTAGAACATCCTTTATTTTAGGATGTTAGTGATTACGGATTCTGTTTTCAAATTTTGAGGAACCAAATTGCCACAAAGCCTGGCCCAGAGTGGTGTGGCTGCAGGCTGGGGGAGAACACAGCTGTGCTACCCAGTGATCTCTCTGCTCATCCCTGTGCCTCTCTCCCAGCTCCCACGTGTTCCCAGGCTCTGCTGTCTGGTTTTTATTTTGATTGTAGTGGGTTATGCATTATGGTGGATTAGGTACATACCATGAATTCTCTTATCATCCAAAATATGAACCAGTCAGATTGCACGTGCTTTTGGGAGATTTAGCGGAATTTTTCTGAAGTTTAACAGTTTTTGAGGCTGTGAGTTAAGTGGAGGGTGTATTAGCTAGATAGATCCTTCAGTATCTTCTGTTATTTTTGTGATTCCTGTATTCAGCATAGAAATATTTTTGTTAAATCTGATTAGGCTCTATATGTAAGGGTGGCAACCTGTAATTTTTCTTCTGGTTTCCTGTCAAAGTTTAAACAAACTGCTCTTGTCTCCTGAGATCGTTCTTTGACTCTTAGAGTCACATGGAAGTGTTGACTGCTGTTCCGTGTCTGGAACAGCTTGTGACTGTTTACTGGAAAAAAGCAGCAGCTACTTTGTAGAAATGTGCAGTGTTATATCTCTGAATAGCTCTGCTGTTGTCTTGTATAGAGAAATCACCTACTCAACTACAAATACAAGAAGGGTTCATTGTGCAAGTCCTGCACTTAGTACTCACATTGTTTATCTACTTCCCTAAATTTTCATTTTGAAAGGTTTGCTCCTTTTTATATTGCTCCTTATAGATGTCCAAATGAGGGACAAAAGATGGGTCATGTAAAATTCCAAACTTGCATCTCAAAAGAAAAACTTTCAATTTCTAGAGGTGTTTGGAAACTGCATCTATTAAATTTGCAAACTTTCTCATGCTTCGGCTGAAGCTGGTGTGCATGCATTCTCTGTCCTGCCATACCTTAATCCTCAGGTTCAAAACAGACAGTTCTGTGCTAGGGCTGTAAACCTGAGAGCAGAAGATAAGCTCGGCCAGAGAATCCAGAACGTGTTTGTGTTGGATGAAATGAAACTAAATGCAGTTGCACTAAAATAGGATTAGAATTAACATGTTGCAGTGTAGCCTCACAGTTATGAGGGATGGAGGAGGGAAGTAAAAAGGCTTTGGAAAGAGAATGATGGCATGTTTTAAACTGTAGTAAATTCAAAGTGAAGATCTGTGCATGTATCTCATTGCTCTACTGTTTTGTTGCATCAAAGTCATGAAGTACTGAAATAGTTTGGTAATAGTAATTTGCTTTCAGCAAGTGCCTGTGTTGTGATAGTAAAAAATATTATACTTGGTAACAGATAAGTGAATGTTACATGGAAGTTGCACTTCATTTCATGGTGTATTTAGCTCTCCATATTTTTTTATTAGAAATGCGGTGATACACTGGCAATACGGAGAGAGGGAGGAGTAAAAATTACTTAGAACTCAGTTTGTGAGGAGGTTGTTTTTCTTCATACACAGAATGTGACTTAGAGCTTCACATTGAATAGTTGAAGACTTAACACCAACTCTCAGGAGAAATTGCTTCAATAAATGGTTTGGGCTTTTGCAGTTATTTAAGTAAATAGATTATTTGAAGAAATGCTGGGCATTAAGAAGTTTCAGGCCAGACCCTGCTAAGTATTGAAGCATTTTCATGACAGTGTTTAACAGAAGTAGGGCTTGTCACTCTCATGTACCCCATTATAAGACATCATTTTCAGTTGCTGTGGACTTGGAGGAACTTTTAACTATTTGTACTGAAGCTGTCAGAATCAGATTTTTTCTTTTCATATTCAAAAGCTTATTTAAGCACAGTTTAGCAGTGTTTGAAGAAGGACTTCAAAGCTCCAGATCTGTTTATAAACATTTTCACAGTTCCTGCCACTTCTGGCGTAGATTATTCATGCATATGATAACACAGGTCAATGAAACTTGTCTCCTAACGTCTCCAAACAGTGCCAGAACATAGATCATGGTTTTGGGAGCTCAAGGCTACAGACTTAGACCAAGACATTTTTGTAGCTGAACAACTGAGCCAAAAGCAGAGATGCTGCTGCTGCTCTTAGAGGCAGATCCCTGATCGTTTTAGGGGCAAGAGATGCAGTAGGACCAGTAGGACAGCTGGGTTAAACAGCTCGGGATGAGGAGCATGTGCGGGGACTGGGCCTCGAGATGGCAAAAGGTGCATTTCTCTCAGGTGTCTGGAGTGCTAAAGGCAGTCCTTTCAAAGAATGGTTACTTGGCTGCAGTGATAACCACCTGAGGAAAATACCTGCTCCACATCAGGAGATAAATGGGAAATTTATTTCAGGCTCTGGTCATACTCCTTGGACACACAGTAAGTGATTTCTGCCACTACAGCTGTCCAAAGTGCTGCTGTTCCCTTCCAAAGCATGACTGTGAGATGGCATTTCAGGCAACTGAGACTAAACATGCCAAACCTATTACGAGGAAGTTAGGCTTCTGCAATCTTTAGTCCTTAGTTTCTTCTAAACAAATCTCAGAGCCAATATGAAATTACACTTTTCTTGGAACACACTTGTACTCCCATGCTATTTATGGTAGACAGCAGCAGCAGGAGGTGGTTGATCTGATGACAGAAGTGAAAGCCCTGTACAGGAAGGAGTAAAAGGAATTACCATGTTAGATTCCTGAAGGAAGAGTTACTGTTTAGCTTTCAGAAATCTTGGCTGTGGAACCGAAAAGTATCATTTTGTGTAGTGATTTACTTTTTCTATTTAAATGGTCCTCAGTCTCATTTGCCTATATGCTTATGCCAGACCAATTAACATAATTAATCTTTTTCTTCATTTGGATTTTCTGTTTTATGAAGGAGGCCAAGAAAATGTCACCTTCATCAGACAGTCACAGTAAAAACTTCAAAATGTGTTTGTGTTCTGGTTTTTTGTTTTTTGAAATCACCTAAAAATGTCTTTATACATGCATAGTGTCATGTGGCCTGATGATTCTGAATTCAGGAAGTTCATAAAACTCTCTGAAGTACTTACCAATAGCCAGCTAATTCCAGTGTTTAAAATAAATACTAGCTGAAGTACAGGAATGTATGCTTGTTTAAAGGACTGTTGTTCAAACCAATGAATTTTTAATAGTGGTGAATTGCAGATCCTGATCTCTGGACCTAAGGGAAGTGGTGTGTGGTTTTTTTTTTGGGCTTGAGCATGGGTTGGCTTTTTTGTGGGGTTTCTTTTGGGTTTTATTGTTGAGGGTTTGTTTTCATTTTGGTTTAAGTTGCCTGGTTGTTTTTGTTGGTTTTGGTTTTTGTTTTATCTTAACTACTGCCCAATATTGTCCATTTTGGAATGATAGTTTCCTCTTTTCCCTGGAATGGTGTTAGTTGAACTCCATATTTACCCAGAAGAGGTGGATAACTTGAAATGGGTAAAGAGTTAGGGGTTCCTTCGTTCTACAGACTTAGAATTGTAACTACAAGACTTATACAGCCTTCTCTCCCCCCCCCCCCCCCNTTTTACGTCGCTCCACCCCCCCCCCCCCCCCTTCTCTGTTTTAGGTGAAATTGTGGTGAATGAAGTAAATTTTGTAAGAAAGTGCATTGCAACAGACACAAGCCAGTATGACCTGTGGGGCAAGTTGGTTTGCACTAACTTCAAGATTTCCTTTATTACGGATGACCCGATGCCACTGCAGGTTGGTTATTGCTCACATGGGTGCATCATGGCAACAGATGGAAATTATTCACACTGTGTTTCTGTCTCATATCTGATATAAATGGATGCCTTCTAAGCAGGCTACAGGATGTCCTGTTCTGAATATGTTGTTACTCCACCCCTTCATTGAGAGTATCAGAACTGAGCAAATTTGTACAGAAGTGCATCCAGCTGCATTTACCTCTGTGTGTGGAGGCTTCCCTGGGGAGTGGTTTTCCAAAAGGCAGAGCAGCAGTTATACACAGACATGTTTCTCCTCGAAGGAGCTGTTTGCAAATGTTCCTTAGACTAGACAAGTGTCAGATCAGCAAAGCTTTTAATGTGATGGAGATTTATTGGCATTACTGATGGAGGACAAAGTAACCATGAAATCGGTTTTCATTGTAGATGAAGCAACAAAAAAAGGGGAGAAGAACTCTTTTGTCTTTGTCAAAGCAGAACTCATGACATTCAAAACCATGATCAGTTTTTGGACAGCACAGCACACAACACTGTTTGGGAATCCAAGTAGTGAGCTGTATGTGATTTTCAGTAGAGTTTGCACTTCCATTTGGGGCTTTTAACGGAAATGTTCCATTAATTAAGGATATGTAAAGCTCTGAAAGTAGATAGATGCTTATTCAGTAATGGTTAGGAAATTTGACCAAAGCTACTTCAAAAAGTTAATTTTTGACACAAAGTAGTTGTCAGAACTTGTCCCTGAAAGTAGAATTAATATTTTTGTCTTTCTATGCTTACAAAAGTAATAATCGGAGATTTCTTATATTCCATATATATATTTTATACTTCAAATTGTATTGAATTTCTAACAGTAATTTTTGATACTACTTCAGTAAATTCAGTGCAAATAGGGAGGTTATTTTGCAGATTCCACTGGGGTTTCTAAACTGTTGGGTATGCAGTTCAGCAGCACAAGAGAGCTGTTTCCACAGTCTCTAATTACCTGGGAATAGGCAAGGGTGGTACCTGTCAGAAAAGCCTAGGCATGCCTGATTTTTATCATAGTTTCTTCAAAGTTGTGCTGTACATCTGGTTGCAAACTGCAGAACTGCAATTAATGGCTGTGAGTTCATGTGTTTCAGAAATTCCATTATAAAAACCTCCTCCTTGGTGAACACGATGTTCCACTCACGTGCATTGAGCAGATTGTCACAGGTATGTCAAAAATCGTTAAGTATAATGACAGGCTTTGTTCTTACTCAGTGCAAAACTGTTAACTGCCTGCTAAGTTCTGCAGAATTGTTGACACTTGAGGTTTTATGTCATTAATCTTCCCTGATTTGAAGTATTTGGTTTATTTAAAATTAGGATAAAAGCCTTAAATGCTGAATAAATCTTGAGGTGCCATGCAGGAGACTTATTTATTTGGGTCTTTATATTATTGGCTTTAAATTTGTGACTACCATACTGAATCAACTGGTGTTGTAGGAGAGACATCTGTTATAGCAGTGCAAAATTTTGTTAGCAACATTTCCACATTGGATCATCTGAATCTCTGCCACTGAAATACAAAAAGTACATAGCTTATACAGTTAGACATAGCTGGGATTTCTAACAAGAGAAATGCTGTAGTTTTCAATCCTCTCTAATTCTCAGCAAGTTAATAGCTTGTGATCCTCAAAAATCTGCAAATGGCAATCGACATCTTAATCTGAAAAAACGAAATACTTCTTGTGGAGAACCAGGTTTTGTTTTGTTGGATTCTTTAGGCTAACCTATTTGTTAAGGATGTTTTTCATCTTGTAATTGTAAAGTTTCGTAAAAGTGATAATTTTTTGAATTTTGTTTATGGTGTGGGCTGTTAAACGCTTGATTTTCTGACTGTAGCTAATCTAAATTACTGTTATAGGTTTTCAATGCCCAAAATTGGTTGTGATCCCTGTGGAAAGATTAATGTGTATCTGAGGAAGAACATGATGAAGAAATGCTATTTTTTAAAAACAAAGAGCTGCTATTGACCTATTAGATTGTCTTGCACTGGCCCACATTTGTTGCCCCTTTTCTAAAACATGAGTTTTACCCTAAGTTTAGTGAAGTATGAGCTTTTACTAACAGGAATTAACAGATTTTCTACCTCAATCAAAATATGCTGTTAAATAAAAAACTTCTGGTAGCAACATTATTGTATCTGTTTGAGCCAATCTTGAGAACACAGTCCAATAACTTTGTCTCTTCTTTGCAGTGAATGACACCAAGAGGAAGCAGAAGGTCCTCGGTCCCAACCAAAAACTTAAATTTAATCCAACTGAGTTAATAATTTATTGCAAAGACTTCCGTATTGTCAGATTTCGTTTTGATGAAGCAGGTCCCGAAAGTGCAAAAAAGGTATTATTATCTTCTTATGAAATCCTGCCTTGTAGTCATTACATGTAGCAACAGCTGTGCTGATAAGAACATTTTGTATTATTATGTTTTGATAGAGAAGTGGGGGGAAGAATTGCAAATTACTCACATTCTGTTACAGGAGAATACCTAGACATTTAGAGTTAAAACTGATAAGGAAAAAATTTAATGTGATGTATTAACTGTTTCTTATAATATAAGATAAACCTGTACTTCTTGTCATATCTGTTGTACTTTTTAAAGTTATTAATTTATTAAATAAGCCTTTTTAAGGACTGGAATCAGAATGCTGCATTGCAGCTGTACAACAGATGTTTGCATTTTTATGGAAAATGTTTCAAGCTTTGATATATTTTCTGAAAGTCATAAGCTTAATTTACCCAGAGGTTGAGTGTACTGCCTTATGGATATCCTTAATTGTGTCACACAGCAAGTTCTCCAATGAACTCTTGGAATCACCATTTTCTCTAATCTACATAAACCTGGGCCCACTGTCAACATTTCCTTAGAAGAGACTTGTACACCTCTTGACAGGAGGAATTACTTGGTTCTGTACATTCCTAGAGATGTCCTTGCTTGCCCATTCGTACCCCCTGTTGCCCAGGTCTGTGTGCAGTGGTGCTGAGCTGTTTGGGCTGTGCCAGGCTGGGTGAGCTGTGCTGAGCAGAGCTGGCCAGGCTGCAGCGCCTTCCCGGCTCCCCTGACCCCCACGGCACCGTGGCGGGGCACAGCCGGCGTTTCGTAAGGAATGACCCACTTTGCTCTCAGAGCTTAGCAATTCCCCTTCTCATAGGATCAAGTTTGACTTTAGCCCTGTAAGTGCCGAGGACCATCTGCCCAGGCGTAAGTCTGTGTGCAGTTACTGACCGAGCGACTGCTGCACAGCCTCGGCCCCTTTTCTCCTGGAGACGTGTGGGCAGGAGCCTGTGAAGAACCACCCTGCTCTGGCCTTGCCCCTGTTCTGGCTGCCCCCTGCCTGCTGCCTGTGCTGGTTGGGACCTTCCACCTTTGGCAGTCTTTCAGCAGTCATTCCCTTGCACAGCTTCTCCAAAAGCCCCCTGGAGCGGCTGTCTCCTGCAAGATCTTTACAGCAACTGTTTCTAATTGGCTGTCACAGCAAAGGAGAGTGATTAGCCTGGAGGAGGAGAGCATAAACTCAGCATCTCATTAATGCAGCACTCTTTGTGCTGCATTTTCTTATACAAGAGCAAAGAGTGAAACCCGGTTGTGAAGGCACTTACATTAGGGATTTATAATTACATGGTCTTAGGAGGCTTCTTCTGATAGGAAGAACAGCTGGGTCTGGAGAACCAGAGCCTGTGGGGTTATAGAGCTTGTGCTGGTGGCAGCCAAAAGTGTAACAACGGCTATATTCAATTACCGGAATTCGCTCATTAGATGAGAGGAAGAAAACTTGTACACGTATCAGCTGTGTGGTTACTGCTGCAGTTTCGATGCATCAGGTAGGTTACTGCAGCTCTGTGTGGGTGTAGCACAGAAGCACTTTTACTGAAGGGAGATCAGGTTCAAGTAATCTAATCTAATGTTTCCATAATAACATTATTCTGTTAGCTTTAAAATAGAAATGTATAAAACCATGAGGTCCTTAGATCAGTTGTCCTTTATTGGGATTTTGTTTAAATTATTTTGGGATGCTAGTGAGCACATCTAGAGTGGTCTTACACAGCATATTGAATGGAGTTGTTTTGTTCTGACATTTAGATGGCATGCTGGCACCACAGTATGGAAAGATTTTATCTGGTTTCTGTTCCTGCCCTTCAGGTAGTACATATTAGCAAGGTTGTCCTGATGTTTAAAAACAAAAGACAGCGATCAGGCCTCCTTAAAGTTCTGAAGGGCCTCTTTAATCAATATTTACATCCAGCTGTTTGTACAGGAAAATTTTGGTAGCTGTCTACTTGGAAATAACTGTGTGTGCATAACTTTTTTAGGGAAGACCGAGACTTAAAGTGTAACTGAGTCCTGATGTGAGGGGAATCCTGCTCCTGGGCTGAGGGTGCATTGACCTCTGGCTGGGAGAATGCTGTACGAGAGCACTGACCATGGAATCCAGGGTGTGGGATGGAGGGGCATGTGGACATCATCACCTGGTCCATCTTTCTCTTCAGACTTGCCAAGATTAGATCAGGCTGTAATTAAATGTCATCCTAGTAATACACAGGAGTAGCACTCTATAAATAAAGCCCCTTTAGGTCAAAACAACACACCTACCTACTAAAATATGCATTTCAAAATACAGGATAAATGTCTCTACTTGTTGCCAGATGATCAGAAATGTTCTGTTTAGAGCAATAGTTACATAAAAACAATAGCCATGGTAATTAATGTTTAAAAACAAGCTTTAAATGTATGGAATAGTTAGAAGGAGAACAGCTGCTAATTTTATGCAGCTAAGTAATTTGTTTCATGCATAGTTCCTTGCACGTACTGGAAATACTCAGCAGCATCCAGTGACATAAATTGGTGTTGGCAAAGAGAGTGTAATCTGTTCCTAAGGAAGTGTCTCTATTTGCTGAACAGGGCATAAGGGACAATAACTAATTAAGCTGCCTTACTAGAATAGAGATTATTCTGAGTCTCTCTTTGAGGATCTCACAAAGATCCTCTTTCCAAGGATCTCTTTGGATGCTGTGAAAAGAAGGACCCAAGTTTGAAAGCAAGCTTCTGATGTGGACAGTCTGTCAGACTTGACACATGGGTAACGTTGGCAGAACTCTCAGAGGTGTTTTTCTTTGCCTTTAAGCAGAAGCATTGTGAGAATACATTCATTTACTTTGGGGTAAATTATTATGGAGAAGCTTACAAATTGGTTCTGTTAGAAAAATACCCTCAACACTTGTTGCAGCCAATACATGCTAATAAAATACTGTCTAAGCATTAGTCAGCCAGGTAAATATTTTCTTCCTCATTTTTATTAGTGGATATTTGGGAAACAAGCATTACGGAAAAACAGAAGGAATGGAAATTTGCACTCACCACTGTTTAGCAGTTTAATTTTGTTTTGTCTCTAAAATAAAGTGATAGAGACTCCAAAGGAAGGAAAGCCAGATGGGTGTGGGAGGAAGTGGAGGATGGGGAAGCAAGGGTAAGCAAGTCGGGGAAGTCTTAAGTTAGGCAGTGCAAAAAAAGAAGCATTTCACATTCCTTAGAGGAAAGGAATTATTTTGTTCCAAAAATGACAGCAAACAGTCAAACTGAAAACTCCTGCTATTTTTTAGGCACTACAGTAGTTGACATTAGACTGAGAAAATAAAATATATGAAAAGGTGAGTCTGTAGATCTTCTGACTGTTAGGTGATGGCCAGTGTTGTGCCTCACCGTGCACATGGATCTTGGCAGTGCCCCAGAGTGGCACACACCCTGTGCCACCATGAGTATATCTCCATTTTCTCATCCCTTTCTCTCCTGCAACTCCCTCAGTTCTTTTCTTTCAGGAAGCTTTTTTGAATGAGAGTTGTTTCAGAATCACGTGCTCAATCAAAACAGAAGGAAAGTTTTTATCTCAAATCTTGGTTCCTGTGCAATCAAAAGTAGCCTTTCCTACGTCATTACACTTGGGATGGAGGGGACCTTTTTTTTTTCCTTAATTGTTATGAACAATAATATGAAACTGTTAAGAGTTTTGGACAAACAGTCCTTTCTGATGTGTTCCCCTTGCCTCCCCAACTCTATTACCTTGTTCTAATTGTTTATACAGATCACAAAATTGGTGTTTCAAGGTACTGGGAATGCATAAGATACTGTTTTGATGGACTTTGGAGGGGGTGAAGAAAACTTTCTTTAGAAGTATACTTATAGAATCTCAGAATCATAGAACAGTTGGGGTTGGAAGGGCCCTTAAAGCTCATCTCATTCCAGCCCTCTGCCATGGGCAGGGACACCTGCCACTACACCAGGTTTTTCAAAGCCCTGTCCTTGAACGCTTGCAGGGATGGCACAGCCACAGCTTCCCTGGGCAAAGGTAAAAGGTATTTTAGAAAATAGAGATGAATTTTAATAATTCTCTCAATGCTGAATGTTTATTTTCCCAATAGGTTTTCCAGCCTAGGAAGATTAACAAAACCTGTTTGTGGGACCTGATCTAGTCCTGCTTGTGTGACTTTCTACTACAGGTGTCTGCTTGGGATAGGAATTGCAGTAACAAGGGAAAAGAGTATTTTTTCCAGAGAGTTTTTAAGCCAGGTAGCCTGGCTTAAGGAAGGAGGGGAAATGCAGGGCTATGCTAATTTAGCATATCTGAAATGTTGCTGTTCATGACTCTTCTGCAAGAGCATTAGCAATACTTTGAAGCTCTTGCCCTTGGTAAAATTCCTGTTGAAGAGGAGGGTGTGCCCTGAAAGTATCATTTATTTTTCTCAGATAGGGGTTGAACAGGGGACACTGACATAGGGAAATGGCTTTGTACTACGAAATAACTACAGCCATTGTGTTTACTGCTTTTAATAAATGAACTTTCCAACAAGCAGCCTATTCTCTCGTTATTTTTCTGAGCCTAAATATCTTCAGCTTTACACAATTGTAAATTGGCAAGAATACCAAACATTTTTGAGTTTGATATGAGAACGCTTCCTGTAAAACATGTTTGTCTTCCAATTTAAGAGTGTTCTACTTATGGCCATAATCTGCTGAGATCTGTGGAATGTGCTTGTCTGCTGAATCTCTGAGACAATAAAGCTATTATAGGGATTTAGTGGGGAATAAACAGAAAATTAGTATGTCTTTAGTACTTGCTTAGTGAATCTATGAGTGGAATTTTTCTAAAATGTAAAAATAGAGACAAGTAGCAGGATAAATCTATCACTTTTTAAAATAAGAGAAATAGAGGTCCTGACACTGTGGGTGGACTGTTTCACCCATGCAATACCTGGTGTGAGTTACATCTATTCTGTGGAACGCCCAGAGCATTTTCCAGCTCCTGCTTTATTTAAAAGCACGACTACAGTCTCATATTTTTTGTGGGGAACTAGATCTGGATGGTTACTGTCTCCCCCACCCCACCATTTTATCCCTCTTCACACAGCACACACATACTCTCTTTTTCAAATGTGGCAAGTAAATGGCAGAGATTTCAGCTTCTGCCTATTTAAAAATTGGTTTTACTGTATCTCTGTTGTGTCATTTGGCAGCACGATGGAATTTTTTTTCCTGCAGTTTGTCCTGAAGCCTTGAGAGTAGATTAGCATAGTAAAAGGCTTTCAACTTCCACTCCATAAATAATAATGAGGAGTAGCTCTGCTAGAATCAGTTACTGTAGTGAAAAGCTACATAGAAAAATGGAAGTCAAAATGTGTATATACACAGATTTCCATTATGTTTCATTGTGAATGATAGCCAAAAGTAATCGGTTAGAAGTGGCCAAATATTGTTGAATAGCTGGCTTCTTCAGCTTTGGTGTGTACATGGAAATCACAAGAGGTAGTAAAATGTGCATAGCTTCCAGTTATGTCATTAAAATTTTTATCAAATCCTGGAAATGAGCTTGTAAATGTTCATTCGGAAAGTCCTGCTACACTGTTTTCCAGGGACACTTGTACTGTTTGTGGTTTTTGGGGGTTGTCACCCCTGGAATGTTCTGTCCTCTATTTTCCTTTGCAGTTTCATTGTAGAACTGGAAGTGTGGGGAGAACAGTTAAAGAAACCGTTGTTCCAAGACTCGACTGGAATTTTTTTGTTGGGGAGTGTTTGTGAAACAACATTTTCAGCTCAAGTTAGTCTACTGTCATTATTGGTTTTATAAATAATGAGGACTGTCCCCATCAAAAGCCAAAGTATGTAAAAATACAGTAAAGGTTCCATAACACCATGTATGTTGCATACAAACAATAAAAGTACAGCAACTTTCTCCGTGCAGAACTCAGCATAACTGAGCTCTTGAGCTTTGTTCCCATGGCCCAGTGCTGCCAGCACTGGAATTCCTTCAGTTCTGTAGTGCAAAACTGTCTTTGATGTCTAGCACAGTAAGGAAACTTTCCTTCACTAACAGAAAACAATTTCTTGGATGCACAGGATGTTTTTAAAAATAATATTCAAAACTGCTAAACTCAGGAAAAAAATTCATAAATGTGTTTCTAAATATGAAAAGTCAGGAAAAGTTGAAGGGAAGAAAGAAAACAGAAAGGAAAAAATTTGGCTGGTAAGAATGAGGGCTTACAGTGTCTTTGTCCCTGGTTAAAAGGTACAATTTAGTAAAATGCAGAAGCAAATACTGAGGGAAGAGGACGAGGTTAAAGACTCTATTCATGTCCTGATATTTGAAGAATAACAGCACCAATCTCTACTTGATTTTTTTTCTTCCTGAATTTGATTCTTCTAGACATTAGGGTTTCTATCAAATCTTTTGTAATTATTAGTGAATATCTACATTCAAAGAGACAGAGACTAGGAAAGCTTGATGGTATTTTATGTCTAGAATCTAATCCTAAGTCATGTGCTGCGCTCTTAATTTTAATAATGTTAGGGGAAGAACCAATGTGGTTTTTGTAAAGGGAAGTCACACATGAAAAACCTCCCGGCCCAAGTGACAGCTTTGCAGCAGAAATATCTGTCAAATGCTGTTAAATACCGATACCAGGTTTTAGTTCAGGACATGCCTGAATTGTTAGTTGAAAATTGTCCTGGTAAAATTCCATTATGTTCTTTCTGTGTTTTTCCTCTCTTCCCTAAACACTGATTGCTGGCTGCTATCAGAACAGAGTGCTAGGTTGGACCTTTGGAACTGACCCTGCATGGCCACTCTT
This sequence comes from Falcunculus frontatus, assembly GCA_013398115.1. Lineage (NCBI taxonomy): Eukaryota > Metazoa > Chordata > Aves > Passeriformes > Falcunculus > Falcunculus frontatus. The sequence goes on from VZRV01005199.1 coordinate 1,909,019, forward strand.
AGGTTCTTATGCTAGATTGATAAGTACTCTCTTTATTTAAAAAAAAAAAAATCAAAAGACTTATTTTTAGCTTTTTCACAGCTCTGCATATTTCACACTGTTACAATTAAGGGTAATAATTTTTTTGTCTATATAGATATATAAATAACAGTAGTAAATGTCTCTTTCCTAGGTGTGCCTTGCAATAGCTCATTATTCTCAGCCAACGGATCTTCAGCTTCTCTTTGCATTTGAGTATGTTGGGGAAATATATCATAATCCAGGTAAGGATGAAAGTACTTGGATTGTGCCTTTTTCCTTTTTTGTGATATATATTCTTAATAAGAATTCTGTCCAGAAGCAGTGGCAAAAAGCATTTGAGGCTTTCTCCAAGGGTAACAAAATCGGCTTGTTCTGCACCCAACCTCTTACTTACGGTTCTAAGTCATTCATTGAAATAGACATTAATGACCAAAATCCAAAGAAATGTCTTTCTTGTCTGAAACCAAGCCACACTGTGCCAGCATGAATACTCCTATTTCTCAGTTCACGCTTCCATCCTCCTATTGTATGTCTCTGTTGGTACTCTGGGTACCCAGTGAATGTCCCATCAGGCAGGCTTGCTCACCTGCCCTTCTTTTGGGAATAAGTTTCTCTTCTGGTGGTATTGCAGGAGGATTTGTGCAACTTGGGACTCCATACCTTCTTTCCTAGAGGTTTACTAGGCAGTTCTTACCACTCAAAACCTCCACCACCCCCGCTGAGTTGGAGCACGCCCTCTCTGCTCAAGGCCAATCTCCAACTGAACCTTATCAGTTAGGTAAGCCTGCAAAGATGCCTTTGGAACTTGATTTCTAGTGTAATGCTGTGCGGTCACTGCTGAGTGTTCCCCAGCCGAGACACAGCTGAGAGCCATCAGTTGTAGGGTGCCAATCCTCCCCACAGAGCCTGCTGCTGCTGCACAGCTGTGCTACTGAGACCTGAACTCGGCAGCTGGCACTAGAAACCCCTGATCTGCCTGCTACAAAACATGAACCTCTCGTGGAATTACGAGATCAGGCCTTCAAATTTGCAAAACAATGCATGTTTTTCATGCAGGTGCCTCCATGACTGCCCTGTGCATGCACATGAATAAGTGTGCATGTGATTATGTTGCACACATAATTACACGTGGAATTTCTTACCTCATAAAGCTTGGGCAGTTATTAAGGTCCATGTATTTTCATGTTATAAAATACTAGTGAGGAAGCCAATTTGCAGGTAAAATTGTAATGAAATGTTAGTCTGTCACAAAGTTGCCTTTATTCTGTCCTTAAAATACCATTTGCTAGGTGGAAAAATACCTAGTGGAAGAATTACATAAGGTGGGTAAAAACTGCTGTTCCTCTGGAGCAGCAGACCAGAATGGCAAAGGAGAGTTGTTCTGCTGTGCTGCAGTTCCTAAGAGAGTTTGAAATTCTTTTGGGGTTGGGTTGGGGTGTTCTCGTTGTTGTGAACCCTGGTGTTTGTCCCATAGATCTCTGGCTTTGCTCTTGCAATTCCAGTGCTTTTAATGACTCAATTCCTGCTACTCCCAACAAAGTAAAAGGTGAAATGCTGTCTTAGTGCTTCCTGAGGAACATAAAATTCTGCATTGCTCTGGTGTATGTGTACATTGTTTCTTTCCCAGGCTATATTTGATAGTTATATATCCTGCCATTAAACAGGAAAATTGACTCCTTTTGTAATTATCATATTTCTCTGTTTACTGTCTTTGAAGAACTACTTCAGTACGATTATAGTCCTGTTTTCTTCTGAAAATCCTAAGTACTCAGAGTGCCAGTGCAAGAATGAAGTTGATAGATACAGAAAGCAGAAACCACACAGGTTATGGGATGTCAGCAGAGCTGTGACACTGTTCTGCTTCCTTTGGGCAGGCTCTTGCTAAAGCTCAAAGCTTTCATGGGGAAGGTAACAGGGCTGAATGTCAGTTTATTCCTCTTTAATCTAAAAATGTACTTCAAGTGTGAAGAAACAAAATGTAATTTCTTTCTGGCACAGCTGACTGTCCCCTTGGCACCTAAAGGATGACCAGCAAAGGAGATCCTTCTGTGCAGTAACAGCCTCTCTAAGCTCCTGGTCCCTAGACACAAAATGATCTTTTTGTGTGGATATAAATTTATATGGAAACCCCCATATTTTAACGTGGCCTTCCATTTCTTTTATCTGCTGTTAATACAGCAGTCATTTGAAGTTGCTGAAATTATGTAAGCTTTATTTTGCTTTCTTGACATGGTACCTATTAAAGGGTAGCCAATAAAGGGTTCATGTTTTTAAAATGTTGCAAACTTTGGCATATTGAAGAAAGAAATCCTGTGACTAGAGATAACATTTGTTCCTGAGTATTAGTATGCCTTGGCTTCTATCAAGCAGCACAGCAGGCCAATTTTATGTTGCTTTTCTATTGAAATTGCAGGGGAAAAAAATACATTGACATCTTCATGTATCATCCAGCTGTCATTAAATCACTGCTTTCTTGTAATACAACAATAGGTAACATAGATAACACTAGTCCTGATGCTAATGGCTTCTTTTTGTAATTTTGATTTTTATTTCTTTTTTTTAATGGGCATTGATGACTTTCCTTTTCCTAGCAAAGAAGGTGAATGGCATAGACCCAGGAGGTGGTGGCAGTGGCATCGGCAGTGCCAGTGGTCAGCAGACTCCTCTGTTTGAAACTTACTCAGATTGGGATAGAGAAATCAAAAGGACAGGTGCATCTGAGTGGAGAGTGTGCTCAGTCAATGAAGGTTACATGATCTCCACTTGGTAAGTGTCTCTTGGGACTCCAGCAGGAGGGAATTGGGCTGTCTTGTCCTGTGCTCCCCACAGCCTCCATCCCACCCAACTGGGCACTGCACCTCCTAATTGTGCTGCTCTCTGGAGAGGCTCCCTAGTGAAAGATGCTGCAGGTCTTGTCCCTAAAGGAAATGTCTTGTCCCTAAAGGAAATGTCATGTCTTGGCATCTGTTGCTTTTGTGCTTCTGTACTTCCATGTGGCACACACAGTTTCTCACCAGCATCCTCAGGGCTGTGCTGGCACCGCAGCCAAGCCCTCACAGGGGACAGCAGCAGCTGTGCCCAGGGGCTGCTCTGGGACAGTCTGACTGAGCTGGTGACACAGCACTGCAGCAAGAGGGAAGATGGTAAAAAACACAGGGAAAAGTAACCTTTTTTTATCATGTTTTTTCCACAAGCCTTCCGGAATATTTTGTGGTTCCGTCTTCCTTAGCAGATCAGGACCTGAAGCTGTACTCCTACTCCTTCATTGGGAGGCGAATGCCAGTAAGTGTCCTCTTTGTTCTGGTACTGCTCCTGGTCATTGCACAGTATTCGTCTGGGGCTGGGTATGCCAATGATCACAGTTCTGTGCATAGCATTAAGTCAAAAATGTGTACAGAATAGCTCTAACCTGCATTATTGTGTTGTTTCTTGTGTTTTTTCCCCGTGTTAGTTATGGTCCTGGAATCACCCCAATGGGAGTGCCCTTGTGAGAATGGCCAATATTAAAGATGTATTGCAGCAGCGAAGAATTGATCAAAGGTAAATGATTGGTTGTGTTACTCTTTAATCAGAGGGTTGAGATAACACCAGTGGTGACTGTGTGACACAGCAGTGGGTGGCAGTGGAGGGGACCCAGTGTGACACCGCAGTGTTGTAGTGCAGGAACTTTGGAGACACTGTTCTCTGGATGTGGTTCTGGCACAATTTTTATTCAAGGCCATTCCAGTTTCAAATAATTAATAACTTTTCAGATTTTAAGATATGTTTCTTTTTTAGGAGGTTAATAATTCAGATGACAATTTATTGGTAGGAATATGAAAGGACCAGATTTTCTGTAATGCAGCTTATGTTGATGGAGATTTTCTTACCTCCTTCAGCAAGACAGGAAAAAAACCCCTTCATTTGTGGCATTAGAAAGTACAATTCTATGGATTTTGTGTCACAATGCACATGGTATTTCTGTGAAATATTTGTCATTCGCTGTGTTTAATGAAAGACTGAAGGCATTTAGTGCCTTGTGTAGGTAGTTTACAAGCCTGGTATCTTTTGTTCTTTGGTTTAATTTGTAGGGTGACTTTTTGTAGTAGTGCAAACACCCGCATTTTGTGTTAGGCTGGAGCTCTCCGTTTTAGTTGAAACCGTGTCAGATTTCCTGACTTCATAAACTTTGTATGTGTTCTCTTTATTTAGCAGAGGTAAGTCTTACTAAAAATGAGGGAAAGCTAAAAACTGAATAGGGTTATTTAACTGTCAGTCAGCCTCAGATTTCATTTCCCAAATGTGATATTTTAATGATCCAGCATTTCCATTTTTTTTGTTTCGTAATTAGCAGACACCAAAAATGGTCAATAGCTTTATGGAGGAGCAATGTATCTCCTGAATATGAGCTAGTTAATTCTTTTTTAGAATGAGGTGCATGTTTTAAGTGGTTTTAATTGCAGTTCAAGACAGTGGCATGTTTCTTGAAGGACTGTTAGCTTCCTCTCCAACAATAAACCTGCTGATTCTTCTCCTGCAGGATTTGTAATGCCATAACTCGAAGCCATCCCCTGAGAAGTGATGTTTACAAATCTGACCTGGACAAGTGTCTCCCCAACATCCAGGAAATCCAGGCTGCACACATCAAACTCAAACAGCTCTGTGTCAATGGTACGCTGGGCTGTCCTTCTTTCATGGGGGTGGTTTTCCTGACATGCAGTGAATTATAATCGACCTGGCTGCCAGGGACTGTTACTGGAAGTTGTTCTGCAATGTAATTACTGTCCCTGTTGCAGAGCCTTTTGATGAAACTGAAGAGAAGTGGCTGTCCTCACTGGAAAACACTCGCTGGCTAGAGTACATTAGGTTGGTACATTTAATAAAATGATGTTCAATGGGATGTGCAGAGCATTCAGCACTGTAAATCAGCAGTGCATTACTTGAAGGATTCTTTGTTTTAATATATAAGTTAGGTAAATATAGATAACCCAAATATTTTTTTCTTGTAGACTGAACTTCTGTTAACTGTTAAATCACTTTCTTTTCCTGTCTAGAGCCTTTCTTAAACATTCTGCTGAGCTTGTCTATATGATGGAGTGTAAGCACGTTTCTGTAGTTCTACAAGGTAATACAACACAGAGCATGCTGTAATTAGTAGCATTACTGTGATAATGTAGATAAACAGATTTAGATAACATCAACCATAATCTTTATACATTAACCCCATGGCTTCTGAATATCTCAGGCATTTGGGGAACTAGAAAGGAAAACAGTTTTGTTATGTATCTGAACTGTAGTACAGTCCTTAGCATCAAAGGAATATTTTGCTTTGAGTTTTTGTGGGTTTTGTTCTGATAATGATGATAGAATCAAAACCTTATGGTGAACCTTTGTACTGTGTTAATTGGGCTAACAGTCCCTGCATAAGCAATATGAATTTCATTCAGAGGTTCTATAGACAAAAGTATTTCATTCAGTGCCCACTCCTTGTGTCCGTGCAAACAGATATTTCAGAGAAAAAGACACTGAAAAACTTGCTCATTTCTGTAATTCTGTAATTTCTGTAATTTTTATAAGACCTATTCACTATATCCCACTGTCCCCATGTAATGGCCTTCCAGAAATTGCTTCAGGGTGGAAAAACGTTGAACATTTCTAGCAGCATGAACACCCTTCTCCTCAGCACATCTTGGTTTAAGTACCAGGCATTTGTGTGGGTATTTTTTTCTTGATGAATGCACTGCTGTGCTGGGTATTGCAGGAACCCTTTCTATAGTATGAGTCTCAATTTAAGTAAAAGGAAGTGTGTTTTTCTTCTAGTTTGTTGGGGTTTTTTTTTTAATTATGAGAACAATTAAAACAACTAAAAGTATATTTTAAAAGAAATTCTAAGTAAACCATGGGACCTAGTTGCACCTTTTTGCTCTTTGAAATCCAATTCTGTGCATTTATACCTTATATGTCCTGTACATTCTGTATGTTGTTTGCAGAGGAAGAGGGACGGGACCTGAGCTGTCTTGCTGCTTCTCTCATTCAAGTCATGCTGGATCCCTATTTTCGAACAATTGTTGGATTTCAAAGCTTAATACAGAAGGAATGGGTCATGGCAGGATATCAGTTTTTAGATAGGTGTAACCACTTAAAGAGATCTGACAAAGAGGTAAAAATGAATTGTATTTGCATGTGATCACAGTATCTGCTTGATATCATTCTGAACATTTATTCATACAGAAATCTAGAAGTAAAAATGCATTTTAATACTTTCAAATCTCATTATAATAATATCAGAGGAAATAAGTCTTTTTCCAGGGTAGAGGTTTTTTTTCTTTACCCTCTGTAGCCGTGTGAGAATCAGTGAAATGCCAGGTGCAATCCAGTGGGTTTTTATGTTGCTTCAGGGTTACACATAATAAAGTGTCTCACTGCTACAAACACTAGCACAGCTCATGTTTCAAACTGAAACCAAAGGAGGTGAGGGGAGGGTTTGGAGGGGGTGGTTTTGCTGTGTGTTTTACCAGTCCCTGTTTCCATCCCTGTGGTGTTACCACTCTGCAGTGCTTTCAGAGCAGGGAGCTGCTGGAGAAGCCCCACAGCCACACAAACTGCCACAGCTGCCGGGAGATGAGCGAGGGGAGCACAGGGCTCAGCTTCCAGCACTGCCAGCTCAGGTTGTTGGGCCTCTTCATGGCAAAGGAGAGGCTGCTAACTGCAGGTGCAAGCACAGAGGACCCCGGTTAGGAACCTTTTTCAGGGACAGTGCCCAGAGTCACAGAACAGGAATATCCCCGGAGCGTGGAGCCCACAGATAAACTGAGGGCACTGAGCACCAAGCGGAGAAAATGCGTGAAGGGATAAAGAAGTGAGATGCCAAGAGGGAAATAATGAAAAGCAGCTATTTTGGCCCTAGGAAAGGATATACTGAAGAGTGAAAATGGGAAGGGGAAAATATTTCTAAGGCTTTACATAAATGATGGTTTATACTTTTGCCATTCATGGGTTGCTGTGGAAAAGAGCTAGAAAATGTAGAGAGAAATTAACATGGCTGAATTATAAGCTCTCCAGTCATTTCAAATAAGGAAGTAAATACATTGTAAAAACAAGGCCAAGTGGCAAGGAGGGCTCATACAAGCAGTAATTTGGAAATTATGAGGGACATACAGATGGCAGAAAGGATTTTTGCAGCTGCACGAGTATGAGGGGAGCCCAGGAAAGAACTGACTGTGTTTTTACACAGAAGGGAAAGCTGTGCAAAGGTAGTGCTGAGAAAGCAAGTGGCTAAACAGGAACACAGGGTGTTACAGTTGCATAGAATCATGAAAAATGCAAGACTCCAAAAAGTTCACCCTGTTGAGTAATGTGCCAAATACTCTAACTGCAAAGAAATGGGTATGATTTGGGAAAAGCTTATGTTAAATCTGATAATTCCTTGTTTCTTTTCCCAGTCTCCTTTGTTCTTGATGTTCCTTGACTGTGTTTGGCAGCTGCTGGAACAATACCCAGCAGCCTTCGAGTTCTCTGAGGTGTACCTGACCATCCTGTACGACAGCGCCCGCATCTCCTTGTTTGGCACCTTCCTCTTCAACTGCCCTCACCAGCGAGTCAAGGAAAGCACTGTGAGTAGGAGGGGCTGCAGCTGCTCGTCCAGCAGGAGACTGCAGCCTGCCCCCCTGGAAATAACAGCATCCCAGCTAAATGCCTCTGGTGTGTTCTTCAAAATGTCACACTCTGTTTGGGGCAAAATATTCAGGTCCCCAGGTGAATACAGTCAGAATGTCCTCTCAGGTGATCTTTGCAGAGACAGTGACTCTGCAAAGTCTATTCAAGAAGAAAGTCTATTGAATTCCTTTGGTTTTTTTTTCCTAGAAAAACATTGCTACTGTACATTATTATTTGTACTCGTCTAGAAAGCAAATCTGTATCTGGAACTCAGAAAGTAGAATGACAGGCAATAAATAGAATTTCACGCTTCAGGCAGACTTTGAAATCTCTTAACATAATTGTTTAAAGAGTTGAAAAAGTTGGAGATGCTGCATCAAGTTCCAATAGTGATGCACAATGGAGGCATTTAGAAAACTGAACACTTAAATTTGTTTTTGAGAACTGGAGCTTATCAGAACTGTGTGTAGAAAATATTTGATGGCTGATAAAAGTGAAACTTACTTATTTTGTTAAGTATTTTCCCTTTAAAGTTGTAGGTAGCAACTTTACAAAGAAGCAGAGCATTGAGGGACTGTTGCTGTATTCTCAAAATGCCAGTTTGGGGGTTAAGAGTAAGCCAACAAACAATTTAATGTAATTGAAAAGTAACTGCACAAATGCAGAGCAGCTGTTTTCTCCAGCTGTCTTGCTGCTCTGTTGTGCTACCTCTAAATTACATCCCTGCTCCTCTTTGCCCAGTAGTTAGGATTCATGAATAAGCCCATTTTCTTTGATTTTAATCTGCCTGAATGTTAACTTCTCGCAGGAATTTGCTATAAGCAAAAATATTCAGCTGGGTGATGAGAAAGGCCTCAGGTTTCCGTGTGTTTGGGACTGGTCTCTTCAGTTCTCGAGCCGGGACCGGCTGCTGTTCCACAACCCGCTGTACATCGGGAAGAGCGCGCCCAGCGTGCACAACGGGGCCCTCCGGACCTTCAAGCGCTCCAAGGTGACTGGGGGGGCTGTGAGGGGCTGTGCCTCTGGCTGAGGCTGTGCTCATGCTCAGGGGTCGTGCTGGGGATGCTGCAGGTACCCTTGGATTAGCAGTAGGAGCCTTCATTGTCTTGGCTTTCCAGCCTAAAGAAATGATTTTCTGTACAAGTAAAGATGTAAATTGTTGAGCCTTGTGTTTTAGGACATTTTCTGATGTGGCTGAGTCACTGCCAACATTTGCATTATTTCACCTTTGGAAAAGTGATGACAGGCCACTTTTTCCCCCTTGGGTTGTCAGTATTTTCAGTAAATACTGATTATAAGTCAATAATTTGTTGCTACAAAACATATGTATTTCTTTTTAAAGGCCACAAGCGGCCACAGTTTGCCATGTGAACCCTGCAGTAGTGACTCACAAGCTCAGAACTATTTAAAGGTCACAGCATTTCTCTGGATGATGCAACCTGGCAGTTCAGGGAAATTTGCTATTCCAATGGATGTAGAACTGGAAAATTACCGGTATTTATTTTCTGCAGAAAAACTACAGCTCCACACTACGAGGTGTCCCCCCAGCACTAAAAAATGGAATCATCGGTGAGCAAGAGTTCCTTCCAAGAAGAAACTCTCTGATACTAAAACTGAAGCCGGACTTTTTCCAGCCAGCAGAGGGGCAGAGCCACAGTATGGAGCAGTACTTCAGAGACTGGTTTGCAAAGCCTGTTGATTTGCACGGAGTCATTCTGCCCCATCTCTCTGGAACACAAATAAAACTGTGGAAACTCTGCTACTTCCGCTGGGTTCCCGAGGCCCAGATCAACCACGGCGGCTCCATCACCGCTTTCCACAGAGTTTCTTTGCTGGCGGACGAGGTGGACATGTTAAACCGCAGCCTGCGGCAGTACAAGAGCAACTCCTCCTTGCAAGGCCCCTGCTTGGAACTGGATCAAAGCAGGATGTACTTCAGAGCTAATGGTTTAAATGACACCTCTGGTGCCCCAGACTTTCTCTCCTCCTCATTCCCATTTTCTCCTGTAGGGAACCTCTGCAGACGGAGCATTCTGGGAACACCTTTAAGCAAATTTTTAAGTGGTGCCAAAATCTGGCTATCCACTGAGACGCTTGCAAATGAAGACTGAGGTGATGTGGAGGTTTAAAGGTTTGGGGAGAATAATGCATATCATCTTGTCTTTTCTAACTTAACACTGCTAAATGCGGCATTGAAAGCTGTAATAATTTTTATATACAAACATTACGTAAGATTTGCACAAATATTTAAAAGCAAGGCAAGTCATGCTTCAAATCGCACAATTTTGTCTTCAGTAGTTCTCATCTGCTGGGGCTTCTGCTCCCCAATTCCTCCTGTTCTTGGGGGTTTGGCTCATTACAAGCGATAGAGCATCTCATCAGCTAATTGAAAGGCTTGGTGTGGTCGTTAATGAGGGTTCTGCTTGAAATACTTTCGTTTTCCCAGATAGTGACTGAAGTGACCCTTTGATAAAACAGCGTGGAAAGTCAAAGTAGTGCAGTGGAGATGAACTGACAGCTGAAATCTGGGAATATACTATTTTATCAGACTGCCTCTTCAGGAGTAACACTTACATGCATAGATACAAACATACTAGTGTTCCATGACTTACCACCCTACATATGTGCTAATGCAGTGTATCCATGGGAGGGGTTGTTCCCTTTTCTTGCTCTCCCCAAAATGTGTTCATTAACAAGTAGTCAGATTTGTGCTCTTTGTCATGAGCTTGACTTTAGACTATAGAAATCCACATCAGGACAATGCACTGTTAACCTTAAAACATTTACTGTAGATATGGTATTGCAGTAGCTTTAGAAGTGCCTTTAATTGGGAGGAAACAGTAGCACGATTACTCTAATGCAGCTGACACCGCCCCCCAACTTTTTACAACAGATTGTTGTGGCAAGTTCTTGTTCCATCCCCTGCTTCCCCCTCTCCATTTCTGGAAACAACAGGCATCCAGAAGAAACAGCAGGAATTCCCTCTTTAAGGTTAAGCTTGTTTGTAAGTCCCACAAAATCCTCACCTTTTTATAAGGGCACCTCAACTACTCAGCATTATATCCCTGCACAGATCCTGATCCCTGCCAACCCTCTCCTCACTTCTTTGTAGGATGAAGTAGCTTTCAGCAGAACTCATACCTGAGCCCTGCTGGGTTCCAGAAAGGAGGACTGGCTCCATGTTGCCAGTTCCAGGAGGGGTGCAGGTGCTGCAAGAGGTGCAGTGAGTGGTGCCTTCTTTCTGCAGACGTGCACATCCATGGGGACAATGCAATGCACAAGCACTGCCTGAGGGAATTACATCCAACGGCCTCCGTCTGCTTAATGCAGCAGCCTTCTCACTGTTCTGAAACCTTTTCAAATGATACCTCTCCCTGGATGCTGTGCCACAAAAGGACTTGAGTTTCACAGGGAGAAAGGCAGGAGTGTGAAGGATTTCTGGAGGGTGGAGAAATAGTGATGTGTCATTCTCATAGGTTAAGGCTCCTTTCAGCTGCCTTCTCTGAACAGCAAGGCTGTATTTTATATTAAATTATTTCTATGTAAAACACCAATACTGTTGATCTGACCCTGAGCCTCTGTCCAGGTGCAGCCTCGCCAGTTAAGGCACCAAAGGCCTTAGATGATGGACTCAAAGCTGTTCTCAGTTTTCTCAGTGGGAAAAAAAGAAGGCTGCAGGATGGGAGTACACAGGATGGGAATACACAGTGTACTCGAGTTTTAAAAAAGGGAAGGGGATAGGATTTGGAGATCTCTGTTTGTAAAACCAAACTGATCTTCAGCACAGCCTAAATCACAAAGTGGAGTTTGGCTCCAGGCTGTTCCCTGTCCAAGGCTGTGCCGTGCTCGCAGTGCTGGGGTTGGAGAGGGAAGCAAGGCAGGGCCAGTGCAAAGGTGAACAATGTCAGAGGAGTGGGCTTCCTTCTTTACCTAGCCAACCTTCCAAACCCTGTTCCTATGCAATGAAGCTGCTGTGTGTGTGCTGTGCACAACGTGGGCAGGCACAGGCTGTGTGACACAATGCCAGGTGCTTCTGGGCAACTGTTTGTGAGGAAAAAACGTGTATTCACCTCAATTGCCTAATTATGCTGCAAGAAGAGCTGAGCATGTTAAATGGTCCACAAACCAGTTGTGTTTATTTCCAAGCTTGCTGGAGCAGTCATCTCACTTGTTCATTATTCAAAGGTTTGTATTAGTTTGCTTTTGCCATTCCTCTTTTCTCATTAGCTTACTGCTTTCCCTGGCCTGATACTTGACGTAAAGACCTCAACCTGTGTGCTTAGTGTCTTTTGGTACCAATTTATTTTCTTTTTAAATGACAGTTAAAACTATAGTGTCTTTTTTTTTTTCTTTACTTAAAGGTATAACTTCTTTGGTTTAAAGGTACCAAAAATGTGTAAATAAATTACTCCACAAAAGCAGCTGGTGGAATTAAAAAGTGTTCAGGCTAGTACCCTTTGGGGGAAAAATGGGTACTATATTTAAACAGAATTGTCTTTTATAAGGAGATTTCAGACATTTTTACATTTCAGTTCTAAAATGTGTACAGATGCTGCAGAGGGTCTTTGTATTTTATATATATAGCATGGGAGAGGGTTAAAAATAATATGCCTTTATAATAAACAAAACCTGTCGAAATACCTATTTGCCAAACAGACTTAAAAAGAAAGTTTATACCATTCCAGAAGGGGAGTTAGGTAAGCAGAGGCTGGGAGGGGGCACCTCCTGCAGAGAGGAAGGGAAGGGATCCACCTTTCCCTAGACTTGAAGACAAGGTTCTGCTTCCCTGTGTGGCTCAGCCTTGCTGAGGAGTCTGAGCAACTGCTGTGTCTGTGGGAGTGAACGTGTGCCTGTGGATGCTGCTGCTTCCTCTGAGTTAAGACAGCTGAATCCTTTCTGATTTACTTTTGAAAGACAGGTACCAAGTGTTAATTTTGAAATATTCTCCACTCTGCACAGTTGCCTTATCAAGTCAGTAGGGACTGTTTTGAATATCTTTAGTAACTTTCAAAAGCAATTTTGGGGTGTGAGTATGTATCTTTAACTTCTGTGTACAGAATACTGACGTGCAAGTGTGTATATATATGTCTGTGTATATATATGTACACATATCTTCCAATTTTCCTTTCTGTTCACCATTTAAAACAAGATACTGTTAATGCCATTCTCGTGTTGCAAGAGTAGAAAAGCTACCAAGCAGCTCATCCTTTTGTGTCTGTAGAAAATGTGCATTACTACAGCTGTTCCTGGCTGAGTCATGACTTTGTACCACCCCCGGGGAGCTCCATGGCTGCTCCTGTGGCTGCTGACCCCCAGTGCAGCAGCCGGGGCTCAGCACAGGGCTGTGGCTGTGCTGGCACCTCGGCCTCCAGGCGCTGCCCTGTGCCTCCAGAAATGCACTGAGAACGGAGTGTTGTGTGTCTGCCCAGGCCTGCACATGTGCTTCGTGTGCACCAGCCTGCAGTAACCACTCTGGTCAATTAACTGCCTTGTGTTTTAATGAAAATGTAGCAAGCTGGGCAAACATTTGGGCTTATTCTCAGATGGAAATATATTAAAACCAAAAAAATTCTAACATATATTTAAGCAAAGGACAAAATCTTAAATTTGCCTCTAACCAAGAGACAGAAATCTGTACCTCAAATTGCTCTAGGCAGTAGGTTTCTAATGCTGTTGCTGTGATGGTTTAGAGTTCACCATTTCAACTGAAACTAAAACCTTTGTGCCTGATAATGATTTACTGAGTAAAGTAGCAGTGGCAGGAAGATTATAAAATCCTGATGCTGAGTTGTGAATGTGAAGTAAATTAGAGTCAATAAAAGTTTGTACCTTTCCACAGTGAACTTCAGGTGGTTTTCTTTGACTTCCCCTAACAAAAAAAAAATGTGTGTGTGTGTGGTTTTTTTCTAAGAATAGCATGGACACTGTGCTCTAGAAAGATGATTAATAAAAATTATGTGCAAATTATCTTATTTCTTGCTACGTTCCATTATAGTGTCTACAGTTTGCATGGTAATCAGAATTTCTGATAGCAGGAAACTTACTCTATATGAGAATGAACACTCCATAGAAAAGATGTTGGCTGTGTGTTAAAATTAAGAGAAACCCACAGGATTTTGGTGTCTTAAAAGGGAATTCATCTTTTTACTTCCAACTGACTGACATATTTCTGAATGAGCAAACACATCAATGTATGTGGGGCAGAACTGACTATATTGAGTGTGGTCATCTTGGCACTGACCAACTCCTGTCTACTATCAGAAATATTTCCATTTAGACAGGTAATACAGATACAGCAGAAGGGGCTGTTAAATAAATTATCCTTTCATACATAGCAGGACATTAGAACAGCCTTAAAGCTTTATGCCCTACTCTGCCATCATTGAACACCTTTATTTGTTCATGTACAAGTGCAGAATTCAAATACATAATAGTAAGTGGGGATAGGCAGAGAACCACGCTGGTCCTGACAATCCTGGGCTGAACTCCCCCCTTGCAAGGAGACCTGCCCAACATCATGAATCTGGGCCACACAGGCACAATGAAAATGAGCAGGACCTGATGGCCCAGGTTCTGTATTGCAGATATGTTCTCAGGGGGTACCAGAGTGAAGGCAGCTCTTCCTCCTCACTGGGCAAACCACCCAGATTGCCTCAGAGAATAAGTTAGGAATTGAGGAGGGAAGAGAAGGGCTCTGCTCTTCTGAACACAAAGTGACAGGCAATAAATCATAATGACAGTCTTCTCAAATTGTTTTAGAATGTTTTGTGCTAAAAGAACTACAGTAATGTTCCAAGAAACCAGAATTTTAGAAGAAACTATTTTTAATAAGCAGCAGCAGCAGCAGCCAGTGGTGTGTGTGCTGCCCATTCCTTTAAGAACACCCGAGTTACCCCATGATCCAACGGCTGTCAGCTGAGGCGTTTGCTCTTGCCTCCGACGTCCTGCACGTGACAAACCTCCACCGCAGCCCCCAGCTTGTGCAGCTCGCTCAGCCACAGCATCTGCTTGGGAGACAGGCGGTCGTTGGGGCCCTTCACCTCCACCAGCTACAAGGAAAGGGGCATGGTTAGGAGTATGCCCATGGAGGAACAAGGATCATTAGCTCCCACACAAGAAGTATTTTTTAATGGCTGTTATTTGTGACAAAATAATAGAGATTTTAGCACAGTGGAAGGTCCAGTGGGTGCTGAATTATTACCCCATATTTCAAAATGTAACTGTAAGAGAATTCAATTTTATATAGTAAATATCCACCAAAACACAGACAGAGGCCCTGGTGAATGAAGATCTCCCATACTGAAAAATCAATTGTCTGCACCCTCACCTGCTCCAGCTGATACAGCAACTTACTCAGGTATTCTAGAGAACTAATTTCTGCTATTCAGCTCTGTATCATAAACACATAACAAGTTGCTCCAACAGATGAGATGTCCAATAGTCTTTCAGTAGCTATTTCACTACCATGCAAGGCACCATCCATGACTGTTTACTCAATTTCTGTAGCAGACACTGACACAGTTGTTGTAGACTCAAATCGTCCAGATTTTGTCCAAGTGGTGCCAGTAGAACCCCTTGCTAACAACAGTCAGAATGTGTGTGGCTGATTGGCAACAGGTGCTTTACATTATATTTAATCAAAGACCTTTTCTACACCACCCTTAGCCAGGGTTGATCGTTGCTGGTTCTCCCTATGCCCATTAAAGCTCCAGCACAGCTGCTGGAGGAGCAGATAATCACCCACTGCTCCTTGGGGGCTGGGCAGCTGAGCTGCAGCTCTGCCTCCACCACCACAGCAGGAAATTACAGTTTGTGTGGGCTGACACGTGCAAGGTTTTACACGAGGGGAGGTAACTGAGCACTGAGTATCCCCGTGCTCCCCACACACCTTGAAGTGCTGGCTGTGGGAGCGCCACACGAGCAGGTCGGGCAGCCCCCCCCGGCAGTGCCGCAGGTCCCTGGACAGCCGCCGGAAAACACCGCTCAGGAACGTTCCTCCAAGGCAAGAGACCAGGCTCTGCAAGAGAAGGTCTGGTCGTTGGCTGGGGTTGGTTTTAATTTCCTGCAGAGCCATTTCCCAACCCTTACAAGAATATTGGATGGCCCAGCTCAGTTCTTTGTTCAGTCTCGTGTAACAAGAAACATTTAACTAGATGTTTTCTACATTGATTTTCCTGCTGTGTTCCCAGCTACTGTTGCAGGAAAAGGGACCATATGAGAAAATTGTAACACTACCTGTCCAGGGCCTTCAGCAAACGTCTCCCTAACCCCAATTCCTCCCTCCCAGCACCCCAATTCCTCCCTCCCACCACTCTCCATCTGCCATGGCTCACTGCCTCAATACAACCTGTGAGCACACTAAGGCCAGGTGTAATTGAATGTCAAGCCTAGTGGGAGTGCCCATGCTGGACAACAGTTACTTACCTGGACTTGCTGGAGGGAAGTAAAACGTCCCCAGTTAACCAGGGCTGCTGCTTTTCCCTCCTGAGTGGTCCAGACGTCAGCAACCAACTGTGCCAGTGTCTCGGAGGAAGCTGTGTGAAGCTGCTGGAGTCTGGCCTCAATGGCAGCCCTCCTGTTCTCATAGAAGCTGTCCGTGTATAAATCCAGGGGGGATGTCTGGATGAAAAGGTAAATACAGCTCTGAGGAACTGCCAGCACAGCAGTTATTCCCAGAATGACAATGTCCTACTTCATCTTTTCCTTAACTACAAAGTCACTCAAACATTGAGCTGATTTATCTTGAACATGCCCACCACATAAATATTTATTAAATAGGAAACATTTGCATATGTTTTAACACCCAATGCCAGTGCAACAAACACTGGCCACATCTCAGCCTCTGCTCTGTTGTTCTGAACTCAAGACAGAGGTTTCCTTTAACGGACAAAGAATTCTGTGCATTCCCAGCTCTGTGCGGTAACGCTCCAGGCGGGATCTGGAATCACGATTGAGACTGCTCAGGCACAGTGAGCCGTTTGAGGGGAAAGAACAAAGCCGTGATGAAGCTGGGGTGGATCCTCCAGTGCCCACAGGAAGAGCCCCGGGACACTGCTGAACACTCAGTGTGTAAAAAGCCCCTGCAGCAATTCAGCTTTGACCGCTGCTGAACAGGCAGGGCCCGAGAGCCACGGCAGCTTTCCAAAAGCAAATGCAGACTGCTTAGGAAACAGCCTTACAAAAACGGCTGCCACACATAATCCTAGGAAAATACGGCCTAGGAACAACCAAGAGAATCAGGCATGAGCTGTCAGCTCATCATTGTTTATGCCTGAGGATCATGATAGCTTTGCTCCGCATTAATAAGGACAACAAGAAGAGCTATTTGTATGAATTCACAGTTTTGTAAGGCCTTTGGAGTTACAGCTGTCCCCTTCCTGTCCTGCCTGTGAGCCTGGTGGTTTTCAGCTCAGCCACAAGGACTTCTGCTTCAGATGGTGAAGAAAAATAAAACCACAAGATCACCTGGAATCATTGACCTTAGGGTGTTACAGGGAGCTCTTGGAGAGGGCTGTGTAATGTTGTTTGCTTGCTTGTTTGTCAAAAATGAGGGATGATCCCAAAAAAATGGTGGGGTGAGGTGGGTGGGGGTGTTAACAAACCCAAGTTTAAAAATAAGGCTATTGAAAAAAAAAAGACTTTTTTGTTTTCCAGTGGAATGTGTCATCTTCCAATGAGAGGAGCAAGGCTGTGGCATAGCAGTGTTTCTCCACTGCCTATAAAGGACACCTTGCCCAGTGAGCTCAGCTACAGGACACAAGCATTTAGCCAGAGCAACTCCACCCCCTGACTCTGAATCCAGTCTGACACAGCAATTGGTTACTGAGGAGGCCCTTGATAATAAAACAAATACAACGAATAATAAAATGAAGGAAACACCAAGATCTGTCTGGAAAGTCCCTCAGAATAAAGTGTTAATCTAATCCCAAATAAGATTTTAACACGGTTACTGAGTCTACAGCAGTGGGCAAATAAATGAACCAAAGAAAGCCTTTCAAAATTACCTGATAGGAATTTCTGAACACGTCAGGTACGTCATCCTTGAAAATTATATCCCACATTAGAATCCCATACAGTGTAATAAACGTTGAGCCTTCCCCATGAATACCTAAAGGGCAGAATTTAATAAAAATGGAAACATTAATTTCTACAGCAATGTCATATGAAGAGGTACTGAGCCACCATGACCCAAAGCAGAAACAGGCCATGTTCAGGTTCATGACCAGCTGCTGTCAGCACACGTTCCCACTGCAGCTGCAAATGCAGCTCATTCTGCCCCATTCCCCAGGCCTGCTGCTCCCAGGCCAGGGGCCTTCAGCTGCAGCACAGCTTCCATCCCTGCCCTGGCCACCACAAGGCTTAATGGGCTAACTCTGACAAGTTTTAAACACGCTTTTTAACATGGAAAAAGATACAGCATGGATAATAATATATATTAAAAACACAATATATATTTATAGTATATAATTAGCTCTTTTCTATTGTATAAAATATTATTCTATATAGTTGTTCTATTTTATTTAAAATATTATATATTATGCCTTATATATGTAAACATATTTATAAATGTAAATACATATGTGTTCATGCATGTATACATGTGCTCCTATATGTGTATAAATGTTCGTTCACACATATGAGCATGGCAAAACAACATGGCAAGGACACCAAGGAGGGCTTCTTCCAATACCTCAACACCAAAAGGAAAACTCAAGCTAATGTGAGCCTGCTGCTCAATGGAGGGGGGCCCTGGCAACACGGGACACAGAGGGCAGGGTTCTGGAACACCTTCCTTGCATTGGTCTTCACTGCCAAGAGCAGCTCTCAGGGATCTCTGACCCAGGAGACCTGGAGAAAGGAATACTGGAAGACCTTCCCTTGGTTCAGGAGGACTGGCTTAGAGAACACCAGGGCAAACATGGACATCCACGAGTCCATAGGCCCTGAGGAGATGCACCCAGAGGTGCTGAGAGTGGGCAGACACCATGGTGAGGCTACTCACCATCATCTCTGAAAGGTGGTGGCCATCAGGAGAGGTGCCAGAAGAAAGCAAATGTCACCCCATTCTTCAAAAGGGAAAGAAGGACGCAAGGAACTCCTGGCCAGCCATAAAGGTGGCACTCAATCCCCATAAAGGTGACAGAGTGCCTCATTCTGGGGGCCATCTCTATCACATGGATGACAAGAAGGTGATCACAAGTGGTCAGCATGGATTCACTACAGCTAAACAATGCCTGATGAACCTGACTGCCTTCTACAGTGAAGTGCTATGCACTGGAACAGGCTGCCAGAGAGGCTGTGGAGTCACCCTCCTTGGGGAAACTGTAAAGCTGGACATGGTCTGGGAGAGTGGGCTCTTGAGCTGAGGGTTGGACAAGGTGACCCCCAGAGCTCTCTGTCAACCTCAGCCACTCTGTGATGTTTGTTTGTTACTGTCTATTGTAGTTTGTTACTACATTATCTGTAGTAGCATAAGTAATGTTACCTGTCATACACACAGATCCCAGACTGTGTGTGTTATTATATACTGTATGATGAATAGTATAGTGAATATGTGTATGTATTATACACACATGATACCTCGTACATATGAGAGAGAGCACGTGTGTGCTGGGCTGTGCATGGAGCTGGAATAGGAATTCTGGATCATCATTAATCACACATGGCCACTGTGTGCTCAGAACTGTACTGAGCCAAGAAGACTAATGGTGAGTGGGTGGGAGTGAGGAACTGAGTGGGGATTTCAGCACAATTCTCCCAAATTCTAAATAGTGTCTCCTTCCTATTTACCCTTTTCTGATATGGCCACTTTTGCTGCAACAGAATTTGGGAACACATCAATAAAATAAACTGTATTAAAATATATATTTTATAGAAAGATACAAATTTTATCTTTAAAAATAACCCACCTTTTTGTATTTCACTTTTTTCCTGGAAAACAGACCTATATATTCTTACTGGTCAATGGCTTTTCACAGCTCCTAAGTTGTAAAAATACACTAACAACTACTAATAGAGCCTATTCAAAAAATCCTGCAGTGTTGTGCTATGGGTATATACTGTTTTCATGGACATCTAGTAACAAAAATCAGTGGAAGTCTACATTTCCTTAGTGGCACTCCCACAAATAATAATGCTAGCATTTTACCGTAAACTGTTTTGCCCTTAGCTGTTAAATAGTAAGAAAGGCAGAGTAAGTGCTTTTCTGTGTATATGAAGAAAAACCACTGGGGGTTTCCTAATACATTTCAAAATCACCTTTGGTAAATGAAGGCAGCAAATCATTAAAGGGCAGGAAGCAGGTCAGGTTGAAAATACATGTTAGAGCACTTGGTAAGGAAATTATGTCTTAGAGGTGTTTGGGAAGGAAACAGAATTAGCCTAAAATCTGGTCTAATGAAATCAGCTAAAACTGGTCTATTAAGTAAACTGATTAGTAAATAGTTTCTTTACTCCCACCATTATTTTTTTACTGTAAAATATCCCCAAACCAACAGTGCTGTTACCCTGATCGAAACCATTCCTCCTGTAATGAGTTAATGCCAGCTCCTCCACTGAGCACATGACTGTGGATACGCTGCAGTCTTCACCTCCTTCTCCATCACCAATATCCTCCATGAGAAACACAGATTTTCCCATTCCCATCTGAGGACACATCTTTCCACTGATAGTAACCTGAACATATTAAAACATTTGGTTACTTTGCATCACCATGTTAAAAAAGCTTTAGCCCAAAACCCCCCTTTCAGTTTTGTTAAAATCAGAACTAGATTTGTTTCCAAAAATCAACTGAATAAAATTTAACCTGCCATTCCTGTGAAATCATCCTGCTTAGCTTTTATAAACTGACACATTTTTCAGAAAACAAATGTCTAGCAAAAATGCTGGGCAGATGGGAATGTAGCCTTTCTATACTCAGGACCAGGAGCAAAAATACAGAAGACTGAGGAGACAGACTACGGACTGAGACAAAGAAGGGCTGCAGGGAGATGTGGTGAGGAGGCTGAGAGAGGAAGTGAGGCTCTGCTCTGATTTTGTCCAGACAGAATTATCTTTACAATGGTATGGAAAAGGAAGGTTTTTTAAAAATCCATTCTAATACGATGCAAGTGCACCACACTGAATATTTGCATAGCACATAGTTAGAGTGCATAGCACATAGTTAGAGTTCCTAAAAGAACACTGGCAATTTTTTTTAGCCATTAATCTAAGGCTGACACCATGCTAAGGTTACCATTACTTTTTCTAGCACACAGAATGCTTGGCCTGCCGCCATCAGAGGCAATGTACTGATCTGATCAGACTCTTCAGACAGAAAGGCTCTGAGGGCATTACTGATAAATTGGGGGAGTTTATGGTTGATCACATCCACACCACATATAAAGCAATGCAAATTAGATCAATGTACAGCTGACTAAATTCAGACAAGAAGCTGACCAATGTAGAAGCATTTGATTACAAGAGGCTTTTGTTTTAGAAAGACATTTGTATTCCTTTTCCTGCAGCATGTCAGTCAGAGGCTGGTGCACAGCATGTAACAAGTCTCCCAGATTATTTCTCCTTGTCAGAAGTAAAAGGAGCTCACGAGTTGCTGTTCCCTTGCTTACGTGTGTCACATCCTCCACAGCGAGGAGGGGCAGGTCCTGCAGCAGGCCCTGGAACTGCTTGCAGCTGGGGGAGTCTCTGATGCGCAGGGCGCGCTGGCACAGGGACAGGCGGTGCCCGGTGCGCACGGCCGGGTCTGCCAGCCCTCTGCGGATGCAGCCAATGGCCTGCCAAACAGCAAGGGGACAAACAACGATTTACAGAGACCTCTGCACATCTCTCTGTTCAAGAGCAATTGATTGAAGGAGCACAAACACGTGGGTGTAAAAACAAGCATAAAGGACAGGGCCACCTTGCCAACTGATGTAGTGAAGTTCTAACCAATGAGTAACATTTTGCACAAGGAGGCTTCTGGATTCAAATTTACACTAGTACAGTAAAAAAAGAATCTTCATTTCTACTGATCAGTATAAGATTAAGGAAGTGGATTCATTTTCCTAGGAGAAATTGGTTATACGACCTCGGGATTCCTATCAACATCTGCATTTTTACGAGACTCTACTCCACTGTTCTTTCCATAAGAAATGTTTTTTAAAATGTTTTCAGACAATGCCTGCAGTGTTTCCAGCTTTGCAGCAGCAGTTGTGAAGATACCTTCTTAGTGTTTTTCAAGTGCTGATGTAAATTCAGAGCCAGCCGATCCCACCATCTCCCTCTGCTGTCAGCACAGTACACATCCTGGGCCAGGAGGCTCTGCAGCTGCTGCACTGCTTCCTGTAGCAATGGGATTGTACCTTTATTAACTGGGTTACAAAACCAAGTTCAAGTCAGCTTGTCACTTTCCCTTCTAATTAATGAATACTATAGAAACGTTGTCTCTGGACAATCCAAACCTACTTTTTACTCCACTACCCAATATACCTGTTTGAGATGCATATGCGTATCTTAAAAACACTAGAATAGAGATATTTTTATGTAAACTTAAAGGTTAGCTACCAAAAATACAGTATTTTTATCCTTTCTGTATTCCTTACTGTATATGAAAAATATTTTAAGTATTACTTGTTGCTTTTTTGCAAAGGTGAAGTCTTCTTCAGAATACCCTGATTTGCTTTAACATGTAGGTCACAGGCCTTTAGAGGTGTTAGCCCCTAAGGAAGAGGCAGGGATTTCTAGAAGACTTCTCTTTCAAGATTTTTCTTATTTAAAAGCAATAGCCAAATCCAGTGCAACACAGGTATCTTTAAATAATGAAACAAGCATATCTCAGCAATAGTCTTATGGTGTATTATATATGGTGAATCTTCAAAGCATAAGCAGAAATCAAAACAACTTAAAACTTTCTAAAGCAGCACAAAAAAAGGGCTCTTTTCCCTTAAAAGTAACCTGTTAATAGAACTGTAGCAAGCCCTGGTAAACATTACCACCATTTTCCAGCCACATCAGAAATGTAAACTGATGTACAAAAATTAAGTACATATTCCTATTCACTTCACCACTTTACCTTATACTTGTGAAGTCTCTGCAGAATTTCAACTCCTTGAGAAAGGATTCTTGTGTACACCCAGCCAACTGTGAAACGTCGTAAGTAATCAGGTAAAACTCTGTGATAGCTGAAAAATAAGAGCAGCTCAGATCAATTTAATTACAGCACTTTAAATTAATAAAATTCTTTTACCAAGAATACTTATACCTAAAGCACTTACAAAAATTAAATGCCTTATATATCCAAATTGATCTGAAATGAGTATCCCAGCTGCAAAGTCAAGAACCCAAAGGTAAGGCAATAGTGTGGCTTAGTGAGCAGGTGCAAGCTGCACTTTCACAGCATATTTTAGTTTCAACACCAGTGGAATTATCAGTTAATCAGTTTTACAACAGATGCAAAACAGTAACTTATTACATCATCTTTTGTTACCAACTCATTCTCTTAAGTCAGAAGTTTAACTTCAGAAACAAAGCTGAACAAAAGAAGGCTAGAAGGGGAATTTCCTGCCATAAAAGAAAACTAACATCTTTTCAGTAGGCACCTCTGTGTTTCAGGACAAAGTCTTTTGAATGTCTTATTAAAATCAAAATAGATTTTTCTACTGTCTTCAGTGTAAAATGGAACAGACCTCCAAATGACCCTCTATGAATATTATTTTAAATCAGTTGGCATGGAATTGAATATCATGCCAAAGGTAAGACTTTAACTTGTGGTGTATCATTAAGCCAGAAAACAAAATAATTAAAAGAAAAACTGATGAAGAACGCTTCAAATCCAATACCTGTTATTTCAGTTCTCAGATACTCAGTAACATTTCCTGAGCAACACCCACTTGGAAATCTAAAGACATGAATAACCCAGCGTGTTTTCCCATAACATTTGCAACATCCTTTTGTTCACAGTCAATTTTAATTTCTGCTTATTGCCATTTGTTTGAAAGTCATAAAAAAAACTATGAAAAAGGAAAAATAAGGCTGTTGTTCTCCCGCACTGGCATATAGAACAGAACTGTTTTAGTGCTTTATCCATGCCTACCAACTCTCCCCAAGATTTTATAAAAAAGGTCTTTTCATATCGTAACTTAAAAGCTAAACAAACAATCAGGAAGTTCCAAGCTTTCAAGAACATTAAAGTCTCTAGCTTTATCAGCCTTAAATAACATAAGCCTCTCTCAAAAGGAAAAGTACCCAAGGTAAGATAATACATTTAACAGTTTCCTGTGAATACTAGGCCAGTTTCCAGTTCACTACCTCAAAGAGGGATGATTCTTCAGTTTGCTCCAGGTTTCTTTAGCACACAAATATATCTGATTAGCTTCTTCCCAGTTCCCATTTACCACTGCAGTGGCTATATCATTTGACAGATGAACAGCAGTTGCATACCTGTGGTAAAAAACCACAACTTTATTACTTAAAAAGCATCTATACCTGAAATAAATAAATTTTTTCCCTTCCAGTCTCCAAAGACATTAAACCATGTAGCCACCTTTATTCTTAATCTTGTAGGATTAGCAGAGTTTAAATTAGCAGAGCACATTATCTTTACATTTCCTTAATATTGAGAATATAATTTTTGTTTAGCTCAGAATTAGCACAGCAAATGAAGAAACAGCTTTCATGAGATGATCATGAAGCAAATAAATAAGTTATTTTGGCTCAAAATGCAAGCCACTGTGAATTACAAGTCCTACCTCGACACAAAAATGTATTTTAAATCATTGCAAAATTAACACTTCTACATATTTACATCTGGAGTTCTACATTTGAATTATTTGCCTACGCAAGTGCTGCAGTAAAGCTTTCCTAGAAACAAACAGATTTCCAAGATGCCAGAGCTCTCCCTACCTGATAAGATCCTCTCTGTCCTGGAAGACCTGTGTTTTCCTGTTCACTGTGTAAGTGGGGAACACCATATGCCCCATGTTAGCCCTAAGGACTGTGGAGAGCAGGCTTTGCCCAGCACTGCCAGCTTCTTCCTCCTCCAGCGACTCAGGCAGTGAAAACAGCACCAGAATTCGGGAAAAGACAGCCCGAGGGTCTTTACAGACCCTGACACATTTTCCAGCCAGGTCCTTCACCCTGGAAGGACAAATAAAATTATTATAACAAATTTTTTTTACCATCACTTGTAAAAACTAAAATATACTGAGTTAAGTATGAGAATAACTTTTTTTTTTTCAAGCCAATAAATACATAAACTTGATTTTCCTTGAAAGCAGAGAGACTCCAGAGTCTAGTATTTACCCTTCTCCTTGACTCACTGTGAATTGAAATGTAAGGTTGCCCTTTTTTATTAATAAATTTACTAAATGCATTCCTCTCTTGAAAAGGCATCTAGATTTCAGTCAGTTGAAGCACAACTTACATTCACCTGCAAAATATAACCGTAAACATTTACCTTTTTAAAATCACTGTCCCAACACCAGCCTGACTCCTACTGAAGAACGAACGCTGCTTTGACAACCTCAGAAAATCATCCACAAGTTGCTGTTTCTGACCATTTGGGTTTGGCAAGTGAAAGATCTTTGCCAGTGTTTTTAGCTCAGGGGCTGAAAGCAAATCCAACCCTTCACACAGGTCTTCCAATTCAGATTCTGAAAGTAAAATCATCCACACATATTCATTCTGTGTTATGCACACACACTCGAGCAACAGCTCACAATACATTCATACAACCTAGTACTAATCTAATGATTTAGGTTCTTCAAAAATGTGTTATCAATGCTATCCTGAAATTCTTCTGGATCTTCTTCTGGACCTTTTCACAGGTCTACTTTGAAGGAATGGAATAACCAGAAAAAGAACACCGTTTACAACTTCAAAACCACAGCAAAGATTAAAAAATTCTGTTGAGTTACAAAAAAATAGCTGTTAAGAAAAACCGGTCTTCTCTATTATCTAATTTGCATTATTTATATTTTCACAAGACCACTCACCTACCTGAAGCTTTTATTCTGCTCCTCTATTCTCTTCCCAAGGCCCAGACAAGCACGTAGTGCATTGAACTCTAACACGACACAACTGCAGATTTTATTTGTAGTATTTTAAAGGTTTATTGATGCTGGCCTTACCTGTTTGTAGAAATCTGGCTTCAGCCAGTTCTTCAATTATTGGTGACAAATCCACACTTATCTCCTCATACTCTAATTTGTTCACCTTTAACCAGTTCAGCTTGCGTTGAAAAAGTCTCACATATAACTTCTGCCCACCAACTGCAAATTTGATTTAAAGCAGGGAAGGACAAAAAGAAGAGAAAATTCTAAACACAGCACTATGCACAATCACCACCTTAACCAGAAACATTACTTTGATGCGGGTACTCTCTAAAACACATTTTAAATCTCCCCATGTTCTACAAGCAGACTTGGTAAAATACCAGAACTTACCTTTCCAAGTAATTAATAAGTTTACCAAAATCTTTAAGTTTTGTAGGTAGAAAAGTATTACAACATATTTTGTAGGTAATGTACATTGTTAAAATGCATTTTGACATGCTTACCCTTCAAGAAATAATTTGTTTTATAGAAAAAGACAATTTCATTTTTCAACGCTGCATATTGTGATGTTAATACATCTTTTTGCTTTCTTAAACAGTCATTCAGTAACCAAATATTTCATGCTGGGGAACAAAAGAAGCTGTAGTCTGACAGAGTAATTCTGTAATCACAGAATACCTCTCTGTGCAGCGTTCTTCAGATTCTTATTCCTCGAAAGATAAGCCTAATTTTGCTAACATATCTATGGAAAACAATGAGAAAAAAACTTCTATTCATCTGATTTTTATCAGGGACGTATTCTCTCAAAGTACGTTTTTAAAAGACTTTTTAAATACTAACGATGCTGAAATTCAACAAAATAGCTTATTAAATTTTAGCTGAAAATAGTCTAGCTATTGTTACTACATTCAACAACCTTTTGAATACTTAATTCCACCCCCACTAACTTCTGAATTTTTTACCCCCATCTGCTGCAGCTGCTTAACTGAAACTGATCATTAATAAAAAGACACTGAAACACTACCAGACCTAGATATACCTAAGAAAAGGTAGATAAACATTAAATGTTTATTTAACAATTCTCCTGACCTTAGAAGACTTTTTCAGCCTTTTCTTTAATAGAATGGTTCCAGGGTCAATTCACTGGCAGAACTACATTCAGACATATAAGCTTGTCATTTTCTCTCTAGGGTTTATAACTCCCTTAAAGTCTGTCCCCAGTTCTTATCATTCCAGAGAAAGGAAAAAGATTAACACACGGACATTTTTTCTCCAGACCATGGAGCTGACCAAACTAGGGCTGCAATAATAATTTCATAATAAGCTTCATAAACTTACACTCACATTACTCACTGAAGAATGGTAGACATTTCAGCAGAAAATAATTAAATACTGGAAAATACCTATATTGAAGCAACCTCATAGTACTAAGCAGGTATTATGGGATTTTTTGTGTTATGCTAACTGAAAGACGACACTTGCTTGGGTAGAAACTTCTAATGTGGGACAGATAACTCATCTACCTGAGCTTTTAAAGTATCCTGCCTGGTATTTCTTGAAGGCAACGACATCCATCTGTCAGTTGTCCAGGATTTGTTATCTATTGACTTAGTGCTATCTGCTCACTTCTTGCAGCTCAATTGCTGCATCTTTCCCACCCTGCAAAGAGAGATTGTTTTATCTGTGACCCTCATATCCAGTGCAGACATGGATTATCAGCGCCACTTTGCAGTAATTCTTTCTGTATTCCCAACTCCCATGAGAAGGGAATTCTGGAATCACACTACTGAAAGAGAAACAAGCAGTTCTTTTATTTAACAGAACAAGCTCCTGTTACTGATCAGTGTTGTTCACATTCAGGGAAGGGAATGTGGAAATGGGGAAGATGTATCCTGAGCATCTCTTTTAGTATTTGTCAAAGTAGCCAATGCCTGCATACGCTACTGGCCTAACTGTGAGCTTATTCCTGGATCTTTGGATGCAAAATGATGTGCACCTACTGCTTGCCTCAGAGACCCAATAACGAGACTTTTGTTGCTTCCTTTCTTTCTATATTCCCCCTTTAACTATCACAAGATAAACAAGGCATTACCAATCTCCAAGATGTCACTACTGTAATATTCCCATGGCCTGGAGTGCACCAATGGGCTCTGCAGACCCCTGCCAGGTTTGGCTGCTTGTGTCCATGGCCAGCTCAGATCCATTGAGCTGTGCAAGCCAGGCTGCTGGGAGGGCTGTGTGAGGCTGTGTCCCCCCATTCTCTCAGGAGCTGTACCTAACAACAGTAGGAGAGTTTACTTACAGAAAGCCACTGAGGGGTACATCTCCTGAGAAAAAGGAGCTTCTTCCCTTAAGGAATCAATCAAGTTAAATTATCAATTCATATAGCACTTGCCACATAAAACTACGTAACAATGCTCTCTACAAGAGGTAATGTGGAAACGTATTTTTAAAAAAAAAGATACCTGATAATTTGTAGAACTTGGTTATAATGTTCAAATCTTGCTCATTAAATAGTCTGACATCATCTTCGTTCTCCAACACTGCTCGCAGCACTACTAAAAAATTCCGGAGGTAGTATGGGTGACCAGGAGAGCTGGGCACAGAGAGGACCTCATCTATTTTGTCTAGAATGTCCCCAGTGGAATCCTGAGATTCTACCTTTTCCACAGTTTCTAACAAAGTATGGTTCATGTCATTCTTAAAGTCTTCAAGAACTTCCACAGGAAGTACCTCTGCATCATCTCTGCTAAAGCAATTTTCTGTCCCACAGTTCACTTTTGTCATTGAAGAAGGAGTAACCTCAGTGTGAGGCTGAGTCTTGACTTCCAAATTACTGGTTGGCTCTGCTGAAGTACGGATGGCTAGAGGTGTTTCAAATTTATCAGGACTAAGTATCACACCTTCAGACCTGCTTTCTGCTTTGGTGCTCCCTGTACCAGATGAGAACCTTCTGTCATTACTGTTACCAGCCAGTAAAGGTACCTGAACCATATCCACAAGGTCTTCTTGATTACATTTGTTTATTTCATTTTGAAATGCAGGTTCTCTCTTGGAAAAATTTTGTTCCTGGTGCTCTCTCTGAGAAGGCTGATTTTCTTTCTGAGAACTCTGTCCAGCATCAATCTCGTCATCACCATCGTCATGTGCTGCAGCACTTCTACAGGCACTGTGAACAGCTGGAGGTGAAGAGTTGATCTCTTCATACAAGACCTGTTTTCCTCCCTGGAGACAGCGTCTTCTGGACAGCTTTGAAGACAAGCTTCCCAAGGAGACAATTTTAACTGTTCGAGCCTGTGATTCATTGTTAACACTAAAGACTGAACTATTATTGTTAAAATAAGGGCTAGTCTGTTGTGCTGCACTCCCTCCTGCTTTCGATAAACTACTGTTGGAAGGACTTGTTTCTAAATTTAAGAAGTTTTTTGAAAAATATGAGCTGGAATTATTGCTCAGATTTGCAGCTGGGGGACTCTTATTCCTAAAAGAATTCAGTGTAACATCGATGGCACCAATCTCATCACGGTTTCTCTGACATGTTTCATCAATGTGCTTATTTATTCCGTATCTTGGCACCAATTGCCCACACATGGGACAGCTAATTTTGGCGGGGGGGACATTGTTAAAAAAGGAAGTAATAGAGGATGATGCTGAAGGTGTAGATGGCGTTCCTGTAACTTCCACTTTTTTTGTTGTTTCTTTCTTCTTCTTATTTTTACTGAGTGACAAACTTATTCGGGATCTTTTGATTCCTGAAGACCTAGCTTCTGCCATTACAAAACTTCACAGTAATTACATGGCACAGACAACTACATTCAGGCCATATTTCTTTATTCTGTAATACTTAAAAGACTTTTCTAGGCTTTTCCTTTTCCATCTGTAATCCTCTGACATGCCTTCAAGAAAAAAAATACATTGAGTGAGTGGTCTTCTAAGGTACTAGATGCAATCAAGATGTACAGAAGTGGAGAAGTCAAGCAATCCTTAACTTACAATGCTACTGTCCTTTAGCTTGCCTCACCAGGCAGGGCAGCACGCCACAGGCAAGCTGAGCACTGCAGGTGCCTTTAAATGGCTTAATAAATGGAAAACTAATCTCAAGTCTGCATTTACATCAGCAAGTGAACCTGGAATTAAAGTAGGCAAGTCCTCTAATTTTCACAGAATAGTCAGGGTTGGAAGGCACCGCTGGAGATCATCCAGTCCAACCCTCTTGCCCAGGCAGAGTCACCTGAAGCAGTTAACACAGAACACATCCAGGTGGGTTTGGAAGGTCTCCAGAGAGGGAGACCCCATGACCTCCCTGGGCAGCTGTTCCAGTGCTCTGCCACCCTCAATGCGAAGTTCTTCCTCATGCTGAGGTGAAACTTCTTGTGGTTTAGTTTATGGCCATTGCTCCTCGTCCTGTCGCTGGGAACATTTTATCATTGTCTTGTTTGCTACTGAAAGACTATTTTCGGTGCAAAGCACCCGTTTCCAGAGCACACCGGGGTGCCCGGCAGCCCTCACCCTCACGGCTGCTGTGCCTGCCCGAGCCCGTGGTGCGACCGGACCGAGCTCTGCCAGGGCCGGGGCTCCGGGCCGCTCTCCAGGTGTTCTGGACAGCGGGGCCCAGGTTCCCGAGTCGTTCCTGGTGCTGCCATCCAAATGTGCCCGCCCCTCGCC
>VZRV01005199.1:1949306-1962028 GCA_013398115.1 Falcunculus frontatus
GGGAGGGCGGCGCTGCCCCGCGGCCGGTCGGGCGGTGAGATGGCGGCGGTGCTGCGGCGCGGAGCGGCCGGTAACGCGGGGCGGCAGTGCGGGGCGGCGGCGGGAAGGGCTGAGGGAAGGGCGGCGGGAACGCGGGCGGGTGGCGGGGACGGCACGAGGCGGCCGCCGGTCTCGGTGCCTGCTCCGGCCTGGCGGATCTCTCCGTGAGAGCCTCGCAGGCGAAACGAAACTACCGCTTCTGTAAATAAAAACAAGGTCTCCCGATCCAGCTGACGGGCACATTAACAACTGACATTAGCTGGCATAGGGTAAACTTACAGAGCAAACTCCAAACTCAAGGCGCAAGGAGGAGCCTGTCTTTTTTGAGGTGAGGTTTGGAGGTCAAAGTCAAAATAATTTCCCGTTCATGCTAATAACCTATACTGCTCACTCTGGTCGGGCAGGTTAAACTCACAATACCTATACTACACTATTTTACTTGGTAGCCACAGACCAGGAGAAAAGTGAATGAGAGGTTCAACGCTGTCCGTGATCAATCAGTAGGATACTGGGAATGAGAACACCTCAGTATGACTGCACACTGATGGAGGGAACCAGAGCTGCAGCACAGTGAGACAGTTTCCATGAGCTGTGGAGCCCATCTGATTCCCAAAAGCCCTCTCCAGCACAGAGCAGAGCAGCACTATGAGCCCAGTTGGCTTCCAGAGCTCCCAAGATGCTCATACCACCTTGAAATTGCTGGGATTTAAGAACGGCCACACTATGCCCTTTCTCCATTTGATCCAGAGAGTGAACACACAGCTCCTGTGTGCCAGATTCCCTATGGTGGCAGCATCCTCTCCATGCTTTGGGAGTTCTCCACCTGGAATGGTTGACAATAGAGCGGTGCCCAGTGACAAGGTTCTTACTGCAACCCACTGTTGTAAAACCTTCCCATAGAGAACATGACTGAGTTCAGTTGGATTTGGCTTGTGTTTGATTCCTTAGATACCTTGATTAAATCAATGAACACTGCTCCACATAAGAAGCAACAAACAAGCCTATGAAAAAATATTTGAGGGTTGAGGATCTCAGTTTATGGGGTACTTCAGACTTGTTACTTCTGCTCTGTTAAAGAATGTAACCCTTACTTGGTACAACTGTATGTTCAAACTCTGATGTCCATAATACTAGTAGATCAGTCGACCATTAATAGAATAAGCCCCAAATAGGTCAATTAAAAAATATTCTTCAAATTCGGCTGAGGAGCGTTATATACTATAGAACTAGTTTTGAGATGTATATATAAATACACAAGTGTGTTTTTTTCCTGGAAGCGTGGAAGTGATGGGGTTTCAATTTGAAGTTTGCTGAAAAGCTTTCTTTTTTACTGCAGGGTCATTTTTTGATTATTGGGTTAGAAGAAGATTAGAATTCTAAGTAATCTATATAGTTACTAATCTAGATAATGCAAGAAAAACACAAATGCTTTTTGTTTAATCTCAGTCAATTATGGATTTAAAATTAATACTCTGTATGCAGCTGACTAGAGCTAGGATAAATTCACAAGACTTCATAGAAT
The DNA here is from genome assembly GCA_013398115.1 of Falcunculus frontatus. Lineage (NCBI taxonomy): Eukaryota > Metazoa > Chordata > Aves > Passeriformes > Falcunculus > Falcunculus frontatus. The sequence goes on from VZRV01005199.1 coordinate 1,950,868, forward strand.
AAATGCTTATATGAGTGGGCATTTAAGTATCTTTGACTTTACAAGAATCCTAGGAACATACGTCACTTTTTCAATCTATTGTCTTCCCAGGAAACACCACTGAAAATCAAATATTTCTTGGGCAGAATCCAGAAGAAAGAGCATTTTCTATTATTTTTTCTAGTGCATCACAAATAGCTGAGTAACAAACAGTCTGTGTCTTTGTCAATTTACTTGAAATAGAAAAAATACAAATTAAATTACAATAACTATGTAGTCATATGCCCTGGGTGAAGTGCAGCAAGAATTATAGATGTCAGATGTAAAAGTGGGAAAATCCTTACCTTTCCATTAGTAAAGACTGCTTCAAAAAAAGATCTTCATTAGTTGTATTTCTATTGAACTGCGTTCTGTTAATAGTTGGAAGAAAGAATAAAACAGTAAAAGGCTCTGGAAAATGTAACAAAGTATATAGTAAGGGATCCTTCTCTTTCAAATGATTTTTCTTATTTGGAGAATACTGCCCTCCTCCAAGTGGAAAAGTACCTTTTGCTTCAGCAAGAATTCAATCATTTCTTAAGAAATTACAGCACAAAACTGAGCTACTTCAGTAGAAGCTCAGGTGGGCAGAAAAGACTGCATAGCAGATGTTGGGGGGATTCTTACTTTTTTTAACAGGTTTATTTACTCTGGTTAACTGTCAAAGCCTGTACTAGTTAATTATCCGTGCCTTTAATCACGCCACCTAGTTCCTGCCTGTTTGTTAATTCATGCAATATAGGCATTGCACAGTATTGCTTCCTCAGGGAATTACTTGGTTCACCCTGGTTCAGCTGCACTGATGTGGCAAGTGTTTCTACCAAATAGTTTCTCCATAGACATGTGAAAAACAAGAATTTTTCTTCATGTAGAAGTTTCTAGGGGATTTTTTTAACATGTAAAAAGTTGAAAAGCAGTTGCTGTCCTGTACCAGTATGACAGCCTAAAGGCAACAAGTGAAAGAATTGTCCAGAACTTCTGGCTGTGATGAAGGAGATGACAGGATTGACTCTGTGAAACCTGGCAAGAAATACTCCAGGGCAATTACTTGCAGCACTGGACAAGTTTCTGGAAATACTTAATGTAGGATGTTGTATTAGTATTATCAAAAGATTGTGAATAGACTTACTTTTGTAATACTAAGTCCTTGCTAATATGCACATTGCATGTTGTAATTTTAAGTGTCAGATACATGCAAACATTTCCGTCACAGCACCATGCTCAGAAAGGCTTAGATTTAAGGACTCATCAGTTATCTTCGTGAAGAAAAATTAAGTGGTAGCTGTAGAAGCTTGCATTCCTGTGGAATGGTAGTTCTCAGTTCCATACAGTGAAGCAAAGCTGATTAATTACAGCTATTACTAACCTTACAAAGTACCAAGAGCCCAGCCAGGCTGTCTATCCTCAGTGTGTTGCGAAGCATCCAGAATCTCGGCGCATCGTTGGCACAATCTCTTAGCAAAATAGCACATTTGTGACTTTAAAGCAAAGAATGCCTCAAAGACTACCAAAATGCTGAGATGCCTCTAGCTTGGCCTTGAGGCATTGAGAACTCTGACTTGGCCTAAAGCAAGCTGGCATGAAATTAAAATGTGGCTTTTATGAATATATTCTTTAATCTAATTCTAATTTTGGTGCTAGAAACAACTGATACTATCACAATTTCTCCCTACTCCCATCCCCTCCAGATTCTAGTACTCCGACAGATTAATTTTTAATGTAATTCATTTGTAAGTATCTTCATTTCTTATCTTTTTCTTCATGCTTTTTTTTGTTTGTTTGCTGTAATTTCGAGATGTGTAGGCATATCCTGATTTCTTTCTCTATTTTGTAAGAGGCTCTGAAAAATTCAAAAGTCACTTTTAAACACATTATACAGTTGACCTTTTCAATTGGTCTTGTATTCCTCTTTTTAACAGGCATATGTAAGGATTTACACCAAATTTGAGTCTGCTTTGGGTTCTTATTTTTTTTATATTTCTGAATATTTACTTAGTTTGAAAAAAGTGTTCTTTGAGCTGCTAGTACTACACAGTAACTGTTTCCTTGCTCTCAGCATTGCACTGGGGTGTGCCAATGACTTGGCAGCTCTGCAGGCCTTTCAAGGGGAAAGAGCAGGTACTGATACTTTCTCAAAAGCATCGTGTCAGTGCTGTTCACTTTTTTTTCAGGGCTTCTTAGCAGACTGCAGACTTCAGCTCCCACAATACGAACTCTGTCATCATCAAAGCCCTTTTCGCAAAACATTCCAAGCTGTTTGTGGAAACTGGGCCGACTTAATCACGTGGCAATTGCAGTGCCTGATTTGGAGAAAGCTCAGTCCTTGTATAAAGATGTGTTAGGAGCCCAGGTGAGTGAGACTGTTGCTCTTCCTGAACATGGTGTCTACACTGTTTTTGTGGAGCTGGGAAATACCAAGCTGGAACTTCTACATCCTTTAGGAGAGAAAAGTCCTATTGCAAGCTTCCTGCAGAAAAACAAGACCGGAGGAATGCATCATATCTGCATTGAGGTATCTTAACATAATATTTCATGTAATAAGATAGCTACATTAAAGCATGCAGATTTTAACAGGTTTGACCTGTGTCAAGAACTAATATATAAGGCTGTCATATTTGTGAAAAATTAAATTTCGTAAGAAGAAGCCTTAAACATGCCCTTTTTTCTGTTTTGGAAATCACAGTTCCATTTTGTGAGCTATGTGATCATTTTTTCCTCCTTTATGCTATAAAGATTGAACTGGGAAACAAAGGGCTAAGTAGGCACTGTGGCAGAGTGGTGAGGCTGTGAACAGTGTTGGATAGGTGTCAACTTCCTGACATAAAAGGACATACAGCGGAAAAAGAGTTGTAGGTTTAAGCTATGGAATAGTTCAGATTTTAGGAAGTCAAAAAAGCCTGTCAGTTGTGCTTCTCTGTCCTGTTCTTCCTTGCCATCAAAGAAAAATTGGTCTGGAAGTACAAGGGATGTAAAGGTGCTGGGTGAAATAATTATCTTATTTAGTATACTCATGTTTTAGTGTACATGTTTGATGCAAAACTTCATGCTGCTGCCTATGATATGTTTTAAATATCTTACAGAGCTGAGTCTTTCAAACTTTATTACTTCATAGCGTAATTATGCAAAGAGTAATATTAAAAAGTAATGGGATTAGTGATGTGAGTAAAAATTGGGTTTTGGTCTTTTATGTCAGGAAGAATCAATTGTTCATTTGAAATATTAAAATATATTTTGTAGAAATACCTTTTATGAACAATTTTCTTACAAAAAGCTGAATTGTAGAAGTCCTTTCCGTACCGGAGAAGAAGCCTAACACGTTTATCAAAATACTCTTAATTTCTTCTCTCTTACACAAAGGAAAATTTAGACAGATGTTTTGATAGGCAACTTGTTTCAAAAAAGGTAGGTATTTTAAGAAGAAAAGAAATTATTCCTGACCAGTTATAGTTTAATACCTCCAGTGAAAACCGTGCTGGACACAGTAGAGTAAGAGAGCAATCCAAGCCTGGTACTCTCCTAACATGGATGCACCCAGAGGCTTTCCACTGTGTACTGTCACTCATCCTTGGGGATGCAGGAATTCATTGCAGCTGAGCCCAGACTCGGTTCCTCTTCAGGCCATCTCTGCAGCACAAGAGCAGCAGCTGCTGTGGCTTTTCTGCTTGGGGAAAGAATCTGGAGGGGGCCATGGCACACGTCACATGTGGCCTTTCTAGTTCAGATAAAACTTGACAGTCGTTCCTTTTTGTTTTGCAGACTGGTAGTTGTGTGTAGGAAGAACTGTAGTGAGTTTGGAATATTCATGAACAAAACTGCTGCAAATGGAGAGGAATTAGGTGATGTCTGTTCCTCTGAATTAAAGCTAGGAATTTTCTTCTTCCCTACAATGGCATCGGGAGAATTTATTCACCAAATTATGTCCAGACACTTCAGTCTTGAAAAACAGCAATGCTCTTATTTTAATTTTAGGTCTTTATTGAGTATTGACTATTTCATTTTCTAAACTGAGTGTTAATATTATTATTTCAAAAAATTAATGCATTTAAGTTTTAGGAAAATACAAATTTCATTGGATGACATGATATCAGAACTTCAGATCACAATGTACTGTATAGGCATGTTTTTGTTAGTTACATTTTTCTGTAGGAAACTACTGAAATACTGTATTAATGGCTATTATTATCATTAAGTTCAAAAGGAAGACCACATCCTATTCTGAATATATTTTTGATTATTCCAAGCTTTTTTCCTTAGGAAACTTTATGAACCTCAACCTATTCAGAAGGAGAATATATGAATCTAAAAGGGACTTTCCGTTTACCTTCTGCTCACTGCCCTCCCTTTTCACCAGCATTTAATGAGTCAGTGCTCTGTCATCAATTATAAAGGGAGGTATTTTTCTTTAGTTATTGAGAGCTGGAAAGCAATATGATCTTCCTAGTAGAAGTAATGCAGAATTTAGATTATTTATGGAGTCCTTATAAAGTAACAAAAAAAAAATCAATGGGCTTTGTGCGTGAGTGATTTTAGTTTATTAATTCCTTAACTACAGCACAATCTGTTGAAATGGTATTTTATAAAATCTTCAAATAACAAATGCAAACTTCTGTAGTATTTTTATTTTTAGGACTAGATGTTTTAAAATGGTTTTATAACTTAATTTCTTTTCAGGATTATATAAGAACTTAGAAATAACATTTCAGTAAGGAATTATGTTATTGCTCCTAAATGTAAAATCTGCATTATACAGTGCAATATGTTAATTTGTGTGAACTGTATCTTTTTTATAAGGTTGATGACATAAAAGCGGCTATGACAGAACTGAAGAAAAAAAACATACGAATATTGAGTGAAGAGCCAAAAATAGGTGCACATGGCAAACCTGTGATTTTTCTTCACCCTAAAGATTGCCATGGAGTCCTTGTGGAACTTGAGCAAGCTTGAGCTGCAATATTCATAAATAAAAGAATAGAAGAGTTGTGAAGTTCCTGAGCTGGTGCTGGGAATATTGATGTGGTATTCAGTCTTTACAAGTTCATTGTAGTTCCCATGGATTAAGTACAGCTTTTGAGTACTGAAAAAATGCTACAGATTTAGGGTCTTTTTTTGTTGTTGCTGCTGATCTGATTTTCAGAATTAATATTGTTGGCATTTCTTGAATTCTCTGTGATTCTAAATACAAATACATGAGCTAAGTTACATATGTAGCATAGTAATTTATGTTTTGTTGCCTGTTTGCAGCATGATTTTACCTCTGTAGCCACAGAAACTGTACAGTTTCTAGGTCAACCCACATTATTTTGCTCTACATTTCAGAGCAGAAACCCACTTCTCAGTGACAACAATACGGCTTAGACATTTTCGTTAGAAATAAAGGAAAAACAAACATTGTATTTTCTCTTTTCACCACTCACCATCTGTGCTTCACACTGATTGATTGGTTCATGCAATAAAAAAATCCATATATTATTGTATGGGTGTCTGCAATCAGTAAATAAGTTTTTCTTGGCATAACAATCACTGCCAAGGAAGTTACCATGCATAAATCATCCTTTAGTTGTTTTATGAACTCTGTGGATATGCAGGCAATGCAAGAAGAGAACCTGAAAAATTATTTGCCTGACATATATTTCAGACTGTAATGCACTTGTGACATTTTAGTTTTTTCATTTTTAGGGGTTTTTAAAATTTTTTTTCCCAAGCTTTATCCATAGAAGGATATCTTGGGGAGACATGAACAAGCAATGATTAACCTTTTCACTTACTTTACAAATATGGTTTTCCTATGCAAAAGCACTTACAAAATCAGTGGAAAACACACACCATGTAAGTCTTATTTCTGTATACGGTTGTTAACATTAAAGACCATGCCAGCATGCTGATGTCACAGGCTGCAGTCACACTTTTGTCAACTTATTTAGGGACAGACTTCACTTTATTGATATACATTACCCAAGCAGTCTTTTCCTGATACTTTCTTTTATAGGTTTGTTTTGACATTTCAGCGGCAGAAATAGAAGACTTGCTATTTCTCCAGTTTTCTTAAGCCTTAAAAACTCATACTTTCCTAGCTTAACTACAGTCTGAATTTTAAATTTTCCTACATCTCTGCATATACAGTGAGAACCTTCAGCTTGATACGAAGTAAGGTCATTTTAGTCTAGGAGAGTTTTTACACAATGGAATGGAATTATTTGCAATGTGTGTCATGTTTGCTGCAACAAAATACAAATATAATGTTGACCTGAGATTTAAACATGTTTTTAAAGACATTGACACTTCCTCATGAATACAACTTCCGAAGAAATCTCTACAAAGCCGTACTCTCTTTTTTTATGAGATAGTTTTGTACTCAAAATAAATACTCCTTCTGTCATCTTTTAAGAAAAACCACAGCCTTCCACAGGGTTCCTACATTTCGTCAAATCACTGCCATTCTAGGAGACATCCTATGAGGAAAGCTGCTTTTGTCTTTTCATTCTGTCAAAGACAAGGAGGTACCTTTGCTGCAAAACCAGCATAGGAATGCCAATACTAGAAGCCTCACTGGTTAAGATAATTGAACAGAAGTCTTTAAACCCAATACCCTTAGTTTGGTGCAACAGAAACAGTCCTCCCTAGGTTCATTCTCCATTTCTTTGACCTGTCTGAAGGAGATGGACTTTGGTGTATGACATCTATCAAAGCTTGAGGTAGTACTAAAGAACAGAGATTTTTGAGTAAACAACACTTGCTCCACCTGCTGATTGTGCTCCCTATCTTATTGGCAGGAAGATACTTTTTAGCTGTAACCAGCAATTTTCCTGACTGACTGGCGTGCGGTTGCCTAGCACTAAGTCAGCTGATGTATTTTGTTCATCATATCTAAGTCATGCTCCAATCTCACTCAGAGTTTATACCTTTCATCTGACTATTTCTAAGGTGGAAGTCAAGATATTACAAAAAAAACCAACATTCCCCCCCCCCCCCCCCCCNCACAGCCCTGCAAAAGAGAGTTTAGGTCTGCAAATCAGTCAATACCCAAAACTGCATCATGTTCTTACAAGCTCTTACAGTTTGATGGGATCAGACCCCCTTACTTGTCTGAGTGTGCACTACAGGATAGGAGAATTTCCACCTCTGGAGCTATAGACTTGGAGAACAGCCAAGGGAGCTGGACAGCTACAGGATCTGAAGACAGCTACAACTGAGACAAGTGTCCTGTTCATAAGCTTAACTCCCTTAGACTTCAGTGGGAACAGAATCAGCCCCTATGAACTATGTAGTCCTTCACCTTATGGCAGGCACCCTTCACGCATCATTATCGTTCTGACTTTCCAAGGGGTTGGGATGGGCCTTACATATATGGGCCTTACTCTTTGTCACTGCCACGACTGTAAGAGGGGAGTAACATCAAGAAAAACTGTAAATTCAGGGATGGAAACTGGGGGAAGAGAGATCTCTGATTTGCTCCTTTCAGAGGAGGGACATTTACCAATACACCCCTGTTGCACCATTATACAACTTCTGGGAAGAACAACAGTGATTCAAATAACCAGAGTCTGATTATCTTGGAAGGTAATTTGGCTTTGAAAGTGTTTTTTCTTTGTTTTTTGTCTGGTGCCTTTTTTGAAACAGCAAAACCTTCTTCTCTGATAATGTCAAGCTTCTCAGAAGACGAAGTGTTAATATTTTGCCAGTAAATTTTCTCACACTTGTGCCATTTGTCAAGTGCAAGTTCCCTGTTCCAATCTCTCCATGTGCCTTTTTTCCCCTCTGAGCTGAAGCGTGTTCCCATTTTATGCTGCCTAAGGCAGACAAGACACATTTTTCTGGACTCCATCAACATTACTCAGGCAGCTGAAGGGCTCATAATTAAATGATGCAAAATATCTTTTTTTACTTCCTCTATGCAACCCTCAAGTCGCTCCTAGGTGGGAGGAGAACAGGCTGCAGAATGAATCCCATCCCTTATGATGAGACAAACCTAGAAGCAAACTCAAAAAGCTGAGGAAAGAACTAACTGCATGCTTTTTAGAAGCTAACCTTACAGTTTTGCAATTCTACAAAAATTCCAGTCCTGTCATGCTTATTCTGCAATTAATGCACTTCAATTTCATTCTGAATTCAGTAGCTTTCATTATTACCCTATCAAGCTGAAGTCTCGTAGAAAACCATGAAACATGGAGATGTTTACATTATCTAGTTGAGGTACTTACAGTAGGAGCTTTGAATTATATCCTTGGCACTTCATTTGATTCTGCCCGTACAAGGAATTCTTCCTGTAGTGATCTGACATGGGTTTTTTGGACATAAGAACCCGTAAGTGAGAGAAAAACTCAGAATTAATTGTTTCAATACTCAATTCTTTTAGCAAAGCAGTTGCCATGTTGGCCAAATTATGAGGCTGTCAAACAGCATAAGAAGATCATCAAGTTCAACCAATTAATTAATATGAAAATGGAAACTAACAACAATGTATCAGTTAACCCAGTGATGACATTTTACAGTGGAAGACCTCAACCACTTAGGAATGCAAACTCTGTCACCTTTGATAAGCATTTTCAAAGCATTTTGAACGTTTAATGAACTATATATTTATCTTACTATGAAGGAGGGATGTTTGTACCCTGTGATTGTATAATCCTTAAATATCTATAAAATTATGCCAACTGTCTATTTGAATGCTCATTTGCACTGTCTTGTATATTGTTCAAAAGCATTGCTAACTGCAAAGTTTATAGCACATTCACAAATGAGGAAGAGTTCTCATACATTTTAAAGTAATGATACATTTGGAAGCATTTTATGACTTTTCTAGATCTAATCTAAAGTGGACTTCTAACTGGTATACTTTGCTAACACAAAAATAGCAAATAGGTACTAAAATCTTCTATGAAGTAGATCTATAATGAAGATTTTTACTTATTTTTAACATTGCAGGTTTTTTCAGTAATAAAGACAGGTTTTAAACATGATTTAAAGTTCTGAAGTAATTTGTAACTGCAAAGCGTATGTGATGATGCACAATTTGCATTAAATAAGGGGAATATCCAACTCTGCATCCATGACTGGCTTTCATGGAAATGATTATGTCCAGAAATTGAAGAGCAAGAGAGGTATATTCTTGGACTGGTATCATGCACCCTATTTTTACCTTCCATTTTGGTATGTAATTTTCTATAATAACCATCTGTCTGAGTCACTGTCTCCAAAATGAGGTGAAGGGAGAATGTTTGTTAGAAACTTAAATTAAAAAAGGTTAAAAAAATATATCCCACTCCCTTTGGGACCCCTGAAGTCTTTGAGAGGTCAATTGTAGTACAATACTTGCAGCTGCAGTAACTTCAGAAAGAAAACACCTGCCCTGTTGGGCTGGAAATACTGAGTTTGGTATGTTGATAGACAGAGTGAGACTTAATCATGTATATGAGGCTATTTCATCAAGTTAACAATTTTGAGAATTAATAATATGAATTAAAACATCATTTGCCAAACGTTTAAACAACCCATCTAAGGATGATATCTGTGGATACACTGCAGTTGTGTGTAAAACATACATGCATCACAGTTTGGGTTATGTTTTGAGTTCTCATTATCTTCAACAGAAAATCAAAATCAGTCACGTAATTGAGATGTAGAAAGGGACAGATGGGAAAAGTCACCACGGAAAACCATGACAGATAATAGCTTCTTAGTAGCAAATGGAGAGTCTTAACAAAAGTCTTAACAACTAAACTAAAAACAAGACTAAAAAAACCCCCACAAAATGGTGTTTCCGTGAAGGGCCTTTGCACGTACACGGAACGTGCCTTGATGCTGACACTTGTTCTAGCTACCCCAGGGCAAACAAACACACAGCTATTACAGCAAACACTGGTATCTAGATGATTGGCGTGCAATATAATTACATTAGGACAGCTTTTCACTTTTGCTATTGTGAGAAAGATTAGCTACAGTCTCAAATTTGCATAATTATGAGCAAAGCCTGTCATAATTGCCCTAATATATGTGTTTCTTTATATACAAACTAATCACTATCACCTAGCTGCCCTAGAAAGATCTAGTGGCTTCTAATAAAAGGCCTGAGGAACCAACTGTATTTATCATTCACCATAAGAAGCATTCTTTGAGAAACCCTCTTCAGTGAGCTTTTAAATAGTACACATTGAATCCTGCATTTTTAAACTTTAGAGGTGGATCTAGGCATTATCTGCACAAGGGCACAAAAATCATACTTTGTTCTCATAAATCTGGCCACATGATGGAATGCGACTGAGTCCAGTGCTGTCCCCTGCTGTAATGTTCAAACTTCTGGTGTTTGGATTTTTTTTTTGCACTGGAGCACCTCAAGCAACACGGAAAGGTGAGGTCATTACCTAGCAGGATTACATGGCGTTGGGGAATGTAATTCGCAGAGAAATGCTGTTGAGACTTACAGAAAACACCCTCCGCTCCGACCCAGCGCCGAAGCAGGTGCCTGGGGATGCACTACCGAGTGTCACAGCGGGATGCAGGCGTCCCGCAAGCATCGCTGTCAGCAGCTGCTGCTCCAGGGGCTCGGGAGGGGAGCTGGGGCCGGGGGGCCGCAGCCTGCTCCCCTCAGCGCCCGCGTCTGCACGCAGCCACTGAATCACAGAACTGTTGGGGCTGGAAGGCAGGGTCACCTGCAGCAGGTGACACGGGAACGCGTCCAGGTGGGTTCGGAATGTCTTCAGAGAGGGAGACTGCACGCCCCCCCGGGCAGGTCTTTCAGTGCTCTGCCACCCTCAGCGCGAAGAAGTTCTCCCTCATGCTGAGGTGAAACTTGCTGTGTTTCAGTTTATGGCCATTGCTCCTGGTCCTGTCGCTGGGCATCACTGACGAGTGTGGCACACGTGAAGCTGGCACAGAGCCGGCCCTCCCGCTCGGTGGAGGCGGATCGCGGACAGGTCAGTGCGTCTCGCCGAGCCCCCGGGCTGTGCGGGGCCCGGGGCCGCCCCCCCGCGCACCCCCGGGGCCGTGAGGCGGCGCGGGCGCTATGCGCCATGCAGGTTCCCGGGCGCTGGCGCAGGCAGGTTCCCGGGCGGGCCCGCCGCGGTGTGCGGCGCTCAGCAGCCACACAAAAGAGCGGCTGCGGCTGCGGCTGCCCCGCTTCCCGGGACCGGCCCCGCCGCCTCACCGC